>SZWC01011553.1:0-19491 GCA_023375785.1 Penium margaritaceum | reverse complement strand
AGAGAGACTTCATCTCTCTTGCTCCATGCAACAAAAACTTCAGAGTCGCCAACGGCAAGGTTGAGGCAGCTGAGGGGATTGGTGACAAGCTGGTCACAGTGGGTGTCAACGGTGCGGACTCCGACCTCAAGCTAGAGGGGGTAGTCTACTTGCCCTCCTTCACAGCCAACCTGCTCTCTGTCTCTAAGATAACTGACCATGGCATGACAGTTGTTTTTACAGAGAAGGAAGCAGTGATAGTCCCTACCAAGGACATCAGCATTTCCTACCCTGCCAAGAAGGTTGTTGCACAGGTCCCTCGCGTTGATGGACTCTACGTCTTGCAAACCAAGACAACATCAACGGCTGAATCTTTGGCCGGGAGTGACGATGAGGAGAGCAACGATGCAGACTCTGATGACGAAGGACATGTTGGAGCAGCGGAAGCAGTGGCACCGGAAGATTCGGCAACAAAACCAGACGCAAATGCAGCCACCGAGGCTGTTCATTCTAGCCAGTGCACATCGTCGGAGAACCTGTGGCACAGGCGCTTTGGGCACGTGGCTCATCGCACATTGGTACTCATGGATAAGCAGGAGCTAGTGCGTGGGATGGAGCTAGGTGATGAGGCGGAGGGAGCTGGGATCTTGTGTGAGCCATGCCTTCAAGGCAAGGCCAAGAAGAAACCTTTCAAGCGTAATGGTACGCGTGCTCTCGCACCCCTTGACCTCATCCACTCTGACGTGTGTGGTCCCTTTCGCATACCGTCCAATGGAGGCAGCAGATATTTCCTCACATGCATCGACGACAACAGCCGCAAGGTCTGGATATACTTTCTCAAAAAGAAAAGTGAGGTGAAGGAGAATCTGCAAGCCTTTGTCGCTATGGTCGAGCGACAGAGTGGAAGGAAGGTGAAGGCATTCAGGACGGACAATGGGGGGGAGTACGAAGCCTGTAGGGAGTGGCTCAAGGCACAGGGCATTCAACACCAGAAAACTACTCCATACTCACCTCAAAGCAACGGCGTAGCAGAGAGAATGAATCAGACCCTCCTTGG
Source organism: Penium margaritaceum (assembly GCA_023375785.1). Taxonomy (NCBI): domain Eukaryota; kingdom Viridiplantae; phylum Streptophyta; class Zygnematophyceae; order Desmidiales; family Peniaceae; genus Penium; species Penium margaritaceum. Next base: position 18,455 of record SZWC01011553.1, on the reverse strand, counting down.
CATGACAAGGTGCATGCTCTTTGACGCCAAGTTGCCTCCTAGGTTCTGGGCTGAAGCAGCACGCACGGCTACGTATCTTGTGAACCTCACACCTACAGCAGCTCTGCGAAGGAGAGGCAAGAAGAAGCAGACACAGCAGCTGAAGACACCTCAAGAAGCATGGTCGGGCAGGAAGCCGGACGCCTCCCATCTCAAGGTGTTCGGTTGCACCGGCTTTGCCAAGGTCCAGGCGGGTGAGGGTCCTGGAAAGCTCGATGCAAGAGCACGAAAGTGTAGTTTCATCGGCTATGACACCGCCCACAGAGCTTATAGAATGTGGGACCTAGGAGCTAAGAAGGTCATCCGCAGCAAAGACGTGGATTTCCACGAACGTTCAGTGAGTAAGGGAGAGCTTCTTGAACTTGAGAACACTCCAAAACAGGGAGAGTGGCTCACTCTTCTTGAGGAGGGAGACGAAGCACCAGCACAATGGCATGGGCTGGGTACTACAACAGGGAGAGAAGCTGATGAAGATGACTCGGAGGAATCAGCCTCCGAGTCCGACGTATCTGATCCTCCAGACCATGAGGAGGATACCTCTCCCCCCATCGACGACAAAACAAACCTCCAGCCTCTACATCAACAGCAACAGCAAGCAGGTCCAAGGATCAGTTCACGTCTGAAAGTTCCTCGGCAGCATTACGATGCAGATAGGGGTGAATGGACAGGCTTCAACTATTCGTTCATGGTTCAAGAGGAGCCAACGTCTGTCGCAGAGGCACTTGCGTGGCCTGACAAAGCTGAGTGGGATGAAGCAATTCGCAGTGAACTCAGCTCCATCGAGGAGAATGGGACATGGGTACTGGTGGACAGACCTGCCGGCACTCATGTTGTGGGTTCCAAGTGGGTGCTGAAAGTAAAAAGGAAACAGGATGGTAAGATAGACAAGTACAAGGCAGGGGTGGTAGCAAAGGGGTTCTCTCAACGGCTTGGCGCAGAGTACGATGAGACCTTTGCTCTCGTTGTGACGTTTGCCTCCATCCAGTCAATGCTCGCCATTGCTGCTGCCAAGAACATGGAGGTCCACCTGATGGATGTCAAGACAGCCTTCCTTTACGGCAAACTTGACAAGGAGGTATTGATGGAGGTTCCAGAGGGGGTTGATGCGCCCGAGGGCAAGGTGTGCAGGCTCGTGAAGGCGCTCTATGGGCTAAAACAAGCGCCAAGACTTTGGTACCAAGAGATGGATACATTCATGGCCAAGGAGTCCTTCATGCACTGCGACAACGACCCTAGCATGTACGTGTATGAGAGCGACAAAGGGACTATGTTGGTCGCCTTGTACGTTGATGACCTGATTCTGTGCTCTTCTTCAACGCAGCTGCTGGACGATCTCAAGGGGCAGCTGAGTAGTAGGTTCAAGATGAAGGACATGGGTGCTCTTGACTTCTACCTTGGCATTGCCATCAAGCGTGACAGAGCCGCAGGTACCATCAGCCTGAACCAGACAAAGTACATCGACTCCATCCTCAAACAATACGACATGGCAGATTGGAAGCCTGCCAGCACACCCATGAGCTTAGAGTGCAAGCTCTCCACCTCCATGTCCCCATCCAATGAAGCGGAGAAAACTGACATGCTGGGCATCCCATATCAGTCTGCAGTAGGCAGTCTGATGTATGCCATGGTCGCCATCCGGCCAGATATAGCCCATGCTGTTGGGCAGGTGAGCCGGTTTGTGGCCAATCCTGGTCCACTACACGGGCAGGCTGTGAAGCGCATCATGCGCTACCTTAAGGGGACGCGACACGTGGGAATCCAGTTTGGAGGCATCGCTGGATCTGCGTCACTCCGTCTCATGTGCTATACCGACGCTGACTGGGGAGGCAATATCGACGACAGAAAATCCACCTCCGGCTTTGTGTGTATGCTAAATGGAGGTGCTGTCAGTTGGGCGAGTCGCAAGCAGGAGTGTGTCTCTCTGTCAACAGCTGAAGTTGAGTACATTGCATTGGCTGAGGTGTGTAAAGAGGTGCAGTGGCTTCGAAGCTTGCTCTCTGAGATGAAGGCACCACAGGCAATGGCAACAATCATCAAGATTGACAACATGAGCGCGATTGACATGTCCAAGAACCCAGTTCTGTCTAGGTGCACAAAGCACATCAAGATCCGCTACCACTATGCTCGGGACTTGGTCTACAAGCAAACAGTGGAGCTGGAGTATGTCGGCACCAAGCTGAACCGGGCTGACATGCTTACAAAGCCATTTGACAAGGATCTCCACCAGGCGGGCAGGCAAGGTATCGGCATGGTCAACGCAAGTGATGAAGAATGATGATGGAAACTGACGCAAGGTGCAAGGGAGAGATTTGTTGAATATGTTTGCCCCTTGTTCAGTATTGTACAATGGATCAGGAATGCTCTGCCCCTTGTGGAGGTACGACCCCTGGATTTGTTGTAGGGTGACTCAACTATGCTCTGTCTCATGTGAGATATGACCTGTGAGTACACCATGTAAATGAGTGGTTAACTTGGCCATTTTGTTGATTTGGCCAAGTGAGAGGTCATGAGCTCGATCCTGGCTCCATGCACATCTTGGTTGTTTTAGAAGCTTCCAAGAAAGAAAGTCCATTGCTTCTGGGAAGCAACACGGCTGATCAGTCACCTTGGCACAAGGATGCTTATGTGTCAAGCCCACAGCGCAAGTCTCTTGGTGATGTGGCAGGGTCAAGCCACTTCTTAGGAATGTGCTTTTGAGTTCTAGGACTGGACAGACAGCTATAAAAGGACTTGTCTTGCATGCTGATAAATCAACCCTTGCTTGATGCTCTCTTGCGTATTGACGACTTGAGCTCTTCTTGAGATGTAATGCTAAGGCGTTAGTACTCTTGAAGGTGAAGTGTATGCCTGATTAAGTTTGGGGTGCACGACACATACCTGCAAAGGAAGAAGGTGTAAAAACCTTTGTGAGCTTTTTGGGTTTCGCGGCTTCTCTGCCGGAGGTGGTTAGCTCAGTAGCTAACACGAAGGACATGGAGCTCCACCAAATGGACGTAAAGACGGCCTTCCTCAACGGCATCATAGACAAAGAAATCTACATGGAGGTGCCAGAGGGGGTGGAGGCACCGGAGGGTAAGGTGTGAAAGCTATGGAAGTCCTTGTACGGGCAAAAACAATCACCCAAGTGCTGGTATCAACAGATGGACAGCTTCATGGCACAACTCGGCTTCAAGCACTGTGAGTCGGATCACAGCGTGTACGTGCAGCATAACAAGCAGCTCCATCAGATCGTCGCACTCTATGTAGACGACCTAACTTTGTGCTCGATGGATGTGCCGAGCCTAAATTGGCTGAAAGAGCAGTTGAGCTGCAGATTCCAGATTTCGGACATGGGTGAGCTGGAGTACCACCTCGGGGTGAGCATCACGCGGAACCGGAGGGCGCGCACGCTTGAGCTGGGGGAGGCCAAATACGTGGCTGAGGTGCTGAGGCGGTACGGCATGGAGGATTGAGAACCAGTTGGCAGTCCAGTCTCCACAACTTGTGAACTGAGTGCGGCAATGACGCTGCAAACAAAAGAAGAGCGGGAGGATATGGCAGGGGTGCCCTACCAATCTACGGTGGGCAGCCTCATGTACGCCATGGTGGCGACTTGACCAGACCTGGCCTTCACGGTGGGCCAAGTGAGCAGGTACGTGGCCGATCCAGGGCCACTACACTGGCAGGTTGTCAAGCGCATCCTCCGCTACGTGCAGGCGACACAGCATGCGCGCTTGAGGTTCAATGGCAAGGGGCGGGTGGATCCTTTGCGTCCGGTCTGCTACATTGATGTGGACTACACTGGCGATGTGGGCAAGCGGAAATCCACATCCGGCTTTGTATTCTTCCTCGCTAGTGTAGCGCTCTCATGGTGTAGCAGGAAGCAGGACTGCGTCGCCACCTCCACAGTAGAAGTAGAGTACATCGCGCTTGCCGAGGTGGTCAAGGAGGCGGTGTGGCTCCGCAGGTTGCTGGGAGAGTTGGGCGTGCCGCAGCAGGAGCCTACGGTGGTGCAAGAGGACAACACTGGCTCCATCTTGCTGACAAATAACCCGATGCAGCACAAAAGGACAAAGCACATTGACGTACGTTATCACTACGCACGAGACATGGTTGAAAAGGGGCAGGTGGTGCTACAACACTGCAGCACGCACAACATGCTTGCGGATTGCTTGACCAAAACGTAACCCGTGGACCGGCACACATTAAGCGTGGCCGGACTTGGGATGACCAGCTATGATAGGCTGGAGGGTGCAGCGGAAGATGAGTGGGAGCAGGCTGAAGCAGCGGGCATGGCAGGTGCAAGGGGGAGAATGTTGAAGATTTGCCCCTCTGCATGCCCAAGTGTGGCGCAAGGAGGCACCGACGAGCCGCCAGAGAGAGGAATTTCCTTGTCGTTGGATCTGGCGACTCGAGGATTGCTCAGATCCTAAACTGGAGGATTTCCCCTGAAAGTTGACGAGTCGCTGAATCCGGTGGAAGTTGTTTCATTGGGAGATATAAGCTTCCAAAGTTGGGGTGTGCGCGGTGGCTCTGGGAGTCGGCCGCGGTTCGACCGAAGGTGGATAATCCACCTGACCGAGTAACAAAAGTCCATCTGGAGATTTTGCTCCGGACGGGCTGCTGAGGCATCCGGCAAATGATCCGCCGGATGCCAGTAGTGCAGTTTGTTACTGAGGGACACAGCCAAGATTTCTGGCTCGGCGTCTGAAACTCAGTAGTACGTTTTGTTACACGGGGACTTCATCAAAATTCTGACTGCAGGTCCGCGAATAGGTTTCGACCCACATCAACCCCCATCACCAAGCTCGATGATTAACTCCTCGAAACAGACCCCAAAGGCACAAGGGGCACCACCACTACATGTAGATCCATTTGCACCTCTGGAGTGGCGTTTTTGATGGGTGCTTGATGTGTGAGGGCGCCTCGGCGGGCAACATGGTGCGCGCCGCCGACTTAGCGGCTGGTTTGGGATGCTGCGCTTCGACTAACGTAGCGGGAGCTACGGTTATTCCACATTGTGCACGGTTTGGTGCGATGGCGAGTTCATGACTAGCCCTACAAATGTTGAGATCTTGTCCATGTCCAAAAACTAATGCACAATCGCGTTGTTTCCTTCACAAAAGGTGACTGTCTCACAACTCTGTCCAGCTCCCACAACCATAGCGAGAGGCGAGGAAAACGTTCACGCTTACACTCAGAACCTCCACAAAAGTAGCCATAAACATAGACGATCCATCAGGTCACATTGGAAGTGGCACCACACAGTTTCCCAACACAAGCTGACTGGAGCAAGGCCAAGCCAGTAGGAGCAAGCCCAAGACAACTGGAGCAAGTCCAAGACAACTTAAGCAAGCCCAAGACAACCGGGGAAAGACAAAGAAAACTGGATCAAGCACAAGTCAACTGGAGCAAGTCGAAGACAACTGGAGTAAGGCCAAGACAACAGGAGCAAGGCCAGGACAACTGGAACAAGCCCAAAACAACTGGAGTAATCCCAAGACAAATGGAGCAAACCCAAGAAAACTGGAGCAAGGCCAAGACAACTGGAGCAAGCCCAAGACAACAACAGCAACCCCAAGAAAACAGGAGCAAGGCCAAGACAACTGGAGCAAGCCCAAGACACCTGAAGCAAGGCCAATAAAACTGGAGCAAGGCCCATAAAAGTGGATCAAGGCCAAGACAACTAGAGCAAGCCCAAGACAGCTAGAGCAAGCCCAAGACCACTGCAGCAAGCCCAAAGACATCTGGAGCAAGCACAGGACAACTGAGCAAGCCAAAGACAGCTGGAGCCAGGCCAAGACAACTAGAGCAAGCCCAAGACAACTGGAGCAAGGCCAAGACAAATTGAGCAATCCCAAGACAACTGGATCAAGGCCAAGACAACTGGAACAAGCCCAAGACAACTGGAGCAAGCTCAAGACAACATGAGCAGGCCCAAGACAACTGAAGTAAGCTGAAGAAAACTGGAGCATGTCCAAGACGCCTAGAGAAAGGCCAAGCCAACAAGAGCAAGCCCAAGATAACTGGAGCAAGCCCAGGACAACTGGAGCAAGCTAAAGACAACTCGGACAAGCCAAAGAAAACTGGAGCAAGCACAAGTCAACTGGAGCAAGTGGAAGATAACAGGAGCAAGGCCAAGACAACAGGTGCAAGGCCAAGACAACTGGAGCAAGCCCAAAACTACTAGAGCAAGCCCAAGACAACTGGAGCAAGCCCTAGAAAACTGGAGAAAGGCCAATACAACTCGAGAAAGCCCAAGACAACAGGAGCAAGCCCAAGAAAACAGGAGCAAGGCCAAGACAGCTGGAGCAAGCCCAAGACACCTGGAGCAAGCCCAAATCAACTGGAGCAAGGCCAAGAAAACTGGAGCAAGGCCAAGACAACTGGATCAAGCCCAAGACAACTTGAGCAAGCCCAAGACAACTAGATCAAGTCCAAGACAGCTAGAGCAAGTCCAATACAACTGGAGCAAGCCAAAGACAACTGGAGTAAGCCAAAGATAACTGGAGCAAGACCAAGACAACTGGGGCAGGCCCAAAACAACTGGAGCAAGCCCAAGACAACTGGAGAGAGGCCAAAACAAGTGGAGCAAGGCCAAAACAACAATAACAAGGCCAAGATCATTGGAACAAGCCTAAAACAACAGGAGCAAGGCCAAGACAATTGGAGCAAGCCCAAGAAAACTAAAGCAAGCCCAATACAACTGGAGAAATTCCAAGACAAAAGGAGCAAGCCAAAGACAAGTTGAGCAGGCCCAAGATAACTGCAGCAAGGCCAAGACAACTGGAGCAAGCCTAAGAAAACTGGAGCAAGGCAAAAACAACTGGAGCAAGGCAATGAAAATTGGAGAAATCCCAAGACAACTGGAGCAAGGGCAAGACAACTGAAGCAAGCTCAAGACAAGTGGAGCAAGCTCAAGACAACTGGAACATGCCCAATACAACTGGAGCAAGTCCAAGTAAGGGTGCACACCAAAAGACGAGAATCGAATACAGGAATCGAGGTTCCAACTCCCATCCTGGAATCGAGGTTCCAATTTGAGGATTCAGAATCGTAGTGGAATCGAGATTCGTCACTTTGTATGTGGGGTATACATGTTATGGAGAGCATAGGCATGTACCTATATGTTTCAGGTAAGAACTATACAAAAACACATTTGTACATACCTAGTAACGTCATACATGACATGTTAAACAAGAAAACAAGCATGTGATGTAGCACTTTTCTGTTCTTTTTGGTAGTGTATTTTGGCATGGATACCTGAGAAAAGTGCAGAATCGAGATTCCAGAATACAGGAATCGAGATTCCTTGGAATCGCAATTCCTGTATTTGGAATCGCGATTCCGATACATCAGGTCAGGACCGACTCGAGATTCCAAGTCCATGGCCAGAATCGGAAAAGTCTCGTGGAGTGAACCCTTAAGTCCAAGAGAACTGGAGCAAGCCCAACACAACTGGAGAAAGGCCAAGACAACTGGAGCAAGTCCAAGACAACTGGAGCAAGCCCTAGACAACAGGAGCAAGCCCAAGACAACTGGAGCAGGGCCAAGACAACTGGAGCAAGGCCAAGACAACTGGAGCAAGCCCAAGAAAACTTGAGCAAGTCCAAGACAACTGGAGAAAGGCCAAGAAAACTGGAGCAAGCCCAAGACAACTGGAGCAAGGTCAAGACAACTGGAGCAAGGCCAAGACAACTGGAGCAAGCCAAAGACAACTGGAGCAAGCCAAAGACAACTGGAGGAAGTCCAAGACAACTAGAGCAAGGCCGAGAAAACTGGAGCAAGGCCAAGACAACTGGAGCAAGGCCATGACAGCTGGAGCAAGCCCAAGACAACGGGAGAAAGGCCAAGACAAGTGGAGCAAGCTCAAGAAAACTGGAGCAAGCCCAAGATAATTCAGTTATACTTAACTACCCTGCATTCATACACTCGACAATTTGTGCATCAAAAAGTGTATTTCTATATGCAAACATTTTTCAGAGATCATTAACATCACCTCGTGTAACTAGAGCCCAAATATACATTCATTGTATAAGGTGTTGGTTGTTATCAATTATGTATACTACGTACTAATTTTTGTTAGAAGTCCATGTTGACTGATATGTTCACTTCCCAATACACTCGTTGATTCACAGATTCAGGGATGAGGAGATTGGTCATATACTAGATGACTTGGGCAAGCCCGAGACAACTGGAACAAGCCTAAGACAACTGGAGCAAGGCCAAGACAACTGGAGCAGGCCCAAGACAAATGGAGCAAGCCCAAAGCAACTGGAGCAAGCCCAAGACAACTGGAGCAAGGCCAAGACAACTGGAGAAAGCCCAAGACAACTGGAGCAAGCACAAGAAAACTAAAGCAAGTCCAAGACAGCTGGATCCAGGCTAAGACAACTGGAGCAAGCCAAAGACTACTGAAGCAAGCCAAAGATATCTGGAGCAAGGCCAAGACAACTGGAGCAAGCCCAAGACAACTGGAGTAAGCCTCATTCAACTACAGCAAGGCCAACAACACTGGAGCAAGCCCAAGACAACTGGAGCAAGCCCAAGACAACTGGAGCAAGCCCAAGACAACTGGAGCAAGGCCAAGACAACCAGAGCGAACCCAAGACAGCTGAAGCAAGCCCAAGACAAATGGAGCAGGTCGAATACATCTGGAGCAAGGCCAAGCCAATTGGAGCAAGCCCAAGACAACTTGAGCAATGCCAAGACAACTGGAGCAATGCCAAGAAAACTGCAGCAAGCGCAGGACAACTGGTGCAAGCCAAAGACAACTGGAGCAAGCCCAAGACAACAAGAAGAAGTCCAAGAAAACTGGAGCAAGGCCAAGATAAGTACAGCAAGCCCATTACAACAAGAGCAAGCTCAAGAGAACTGGAGAAGGCCCAAAAAAACTAGAGCAAGGCCAAGACAACTGGAGCAAGTCCAAGACAACTGGAGCAAGGCCATGATAACTGGGTTATGGTTAATTACCCTAAATTCATACACTCGACAATTGGTGCATCAAAAAGTGTATTTCTATATGCAAACATTTTTCAGAGATCATTAACATCACTTCATGTAACTAGAGCCCAAATATACATTAATTGTATAAGGTGTTAGTTATTATCGATTATGTGTACTACGTACAACTCTAGCAAAACTCTGGCACAACTCTGGGATAACTCTGGCACAAATCTGGCACAAATATAGCACAACTCTGGCATATCTCTGGCACGACTCTTGCAAAACTCTGGCACAACTCTGGCACAACTCTGGCACAACTCTGACACAACTCTGGCACAACTCTGGCACAACGTGGCATAACTCTGGCATGCATCAGGCACAACTATGGAACAACTCTGGCACAACTCTAGCACAACTCTGGCACAACTCTGGCACAACTCTGGCACAACTCTGGCACAACTCTGGCACAACGATGGCACCACTCTGGCACAACTCTGGTACAACTCTGGCACAACTCTGGCACAACTCTGGCACAACTCTGGCACGACTCTGGCACGACTCTGGCACGATTCAGGCACGAGTCTGGCATAACTCTGGCACAACTCTGGCACAACTCTGGCACAACTCTGGCACGACTCTGGCACGACTCTGGCATAACTCTGGCACAACTCTGGCACAGCTCTGGCACAACTCTGGCACGATTCTGGCACGACTCTGGTACGACTCTGGCACGACTCTGGCACGACTCTGGCACAACTCAGGCACAACTCTGGCACAACTCTAGCACACCTCTGGCACAACTCTGGCACAGCTCTGGCACAACTCTGGCACGATTCTGGCACGACTCTGGTACGACTCTGGCACGACTCTGGCACGACTCTGGCACAACTCAGGCACAACTCTGGCACAACTCTAGCACACCTCTGGCACAACTCTGGCACAGCTCTGGCACAACTCTGGCACGATTCTGGCACGACTCTGGTACGACTCTGGCACGACTCTGGCACGACTCTGGCACAACTCTGGCACAACGCTGGCACCACTCTGGCACAACTCTGGTACAACTCTGGCACAACTCTGGCACATCTCTGGCACAGCTCCGGCACAACTCTTGCACAACTCTGGCACAACTCTGGCACAACTCTGGCACCACTCTGGCACCACTCTGGCACAACTCTGACACAACTCTGGCACACCTCTGGCACAACTCTGGCACAACTCTTGCACAACTCTGGCACAACTCAGGCACACCTATGGAACAATTCTGGTACAACTCCGGCACAACTATGGCACAAATCTGGCACAACTCTGGCACAACTCTGGCATAACTCTCACATAACCCTGCCACAACTCTGGCACAACTCTGGCACAACTCTGGCACAACTCTGGCACAACTCTGGCACAACTCTGGCACAACTCTCGCACAACTCTGGCACAACAATGGCACAACTATGGCACAACTCTGGCACAACTCTGGCATAACTATGGTACAACTATAGCAGGACTCTAGCACAATTCTGGCAGAACTCTGGCACAAATCTGGCAGAACTCTGGCACATCTCTGGCATGACTATCGCACAAATCTGGTACAAATCTGGCACAACTCTGGCACAACTCTGGCACAACACAGCACATGTCTGGCACAACTCTGGCACAACTCTGGAACAACTCTGGCACAACTCTGGCACAACTCTGGCACAACCCTGGAACAACTCTGGCACAACTCTCGCACAACTCTGGCACATCTCTGGCACACCTCTGGCACAACTCTGGCACACCTCTGGCACAAATCTTGCATGACTCTGACACAACTCTGGCACAACTCTGGCACAACTATGGCACAACTCTGGCAAGACTCTGGCACGACTATGGCACGACTCTGGCATGACGCTGGCATGACTCTGGCACAACTCTGGCTTAACTCTGGCACAACTCTGGCACAACTCTGCCACAACTCTAGCACAACTCTGGAACAACTCTGGCACAACTCTGGCACAACTCTGGCACAACTCTGGAACAACTCTGGTACAACTCTGGCACACCTCTGGCACAACTTTGGCACAACGATTCGCACAACTCTGGCACAATTCAGGCACAACTCTGGCACACCTCTGGCCCAACTCTGGCATCACCCTGGCACAACTCTGGCATAACTCTGGCACCACTCTGGAACAACTCTAGAAAAACTCTGGCAAAACTCTGCTACATCTCGGCACAACTCAGGCACAACTCTGGCATAACTCTGGCACAACTGTGGCACAACTCTGGCACAACTGTGGCACAACTATGGTACAACTCAAGCACAACTCTGGCACAACGCTGGCACAACTCTGGCACAATTCTGGCACAACTCTGGCACAACTTTGGCACAACTCTTGCACAACTCTGACACAAGTATGGCACAACTTTGGCACAACTACGGTACAGTTCTGGGACAACTCTGGCACAACTGTGGCACAACTCTGGCACATCTCTGGCACAACTCTGGCACAATTCTGGCACAACTCTGGCACAACTCTGGCACAACTCTGGCACAACTCTGGCACAACTCTGGCACAACTCTGGTACAACTCTAGCACGACTCTAGCACAACTCTCGCACAACTCTGGCACAACTCTGGCACAACTCTGGTACAACTCTAGCACGACTCTAGCACAACTCTCGCACAACTCTGGCACAACTCTGGCACAACTCTGGTACAACTCTAGCACGACTCTAGCACAACTCTCGCACAACTCTGGCACAACTCTGGCACAACTCTGGTACAACTCTAGCACGACTCTAGCACAACTCTCGCACAACTCTGGCACAACTCTGGCACAACTCTGGTACAACTCTAGCACGACTCTAGCACAACTCTCGCACAACTCTGGCACAACTCTGGCACAACTCTGGTACAACTCTAGCACGACTCTAGCACAACTCTCGCACAACTCTGGCACAACTCTGGCACAACTCTGGTACAACTCTAGCACGACTCTAGCACAACTCTCGCACAACTCTGGCACAACTCTGGCACAACTCTGGTACAACTCTAGCACGACTCTAGCACAACTCTCGCACAACTCTGGCACAACTCTGGCACAACTCTGGTACAACTCTAGCACGACTCTAGCACAACTCTCGCACAACTCTGGCACAACTCTGGCACAACTCTGGTACAACTCTAGCACGACTCTAGCACAACTCTCGCACAACTCTGGCACAACTCTGGCACAACTCTGGTACAACTCTAGCACGACTCTAGCACAACTCTCGCACAACTCTGGCACAACTCTGGCACAACTCTGGTACAACTCTAGCACGACTCTAGCACAACTCTCGCACAACTCTGGCACAACTCTGGCACAACTCTGGTACAACTCTAGCACGACTCTAGCACAACTCTCGCACAACTCTGGCACAACTCTGGCACAACTCTGGTACAACTCTAGCACGACTCTAGCACAACTCTCGCACAACTCTGGCACAACTCTGGCACAACTCTGGTACAACTCTAGCACGACTCTAGCACAACTCTCGCACAACTCTGGCACAACTCTGGCACAACTCTGGTACAACTCTAGCACGACTCTAGCACAACTCTCGCACAACTCTGGCACAACTCTGGCACAACTCTGGTACAACTCTAGCACGACTCTAGCACAACTCTCGCACAACTCTGGCACAACTCTGGCACAACTCTGGTACAACTCTAGCACGACTCTAGCACAACTCTCGCACAACTCTGGCACAACTCTGGCACAACTCTGGTACAACTCTAGCACGACTCTAGCACAACTCTCGCACAACTCTGGCACAACTCTGGCACAACTCTGGTACAACTCTAGCACGACTCTAGCACAACTCTCGCACAACTCTGGCACAACTCTGGCACAACTCTGGTACAACTCTAGCACGACTCTAGCACAACTCTCGCACAACTCTGGCACAACTCTGGCACAACTCTGGTACAACTCTAGCACGACTCTAGCACAACTCTCGCACAACTCTGGCACAACTCTGGCACAACTCTGGTACAACTCTAGCACGACTCTAGCACAACTCTCGCACAACTCTGGCACAACTCTGGCACAACTCTGGTACAACTCTAGCACGACTCTAGCACAACTCTCGCACAACTCTGGCACAACTCTGGCACAACTCTGGTACAACTCTAGCACGACTCTAGCACAACTCTCGCACAACTCTGGCACAACTCTGGCACAACTCTGGTACAACTCTAGCACGACTCTAGCACAACTCTCGCACAACTCTGGCACAACTCTGGCACAACTCTGGTACAACTCTAGCACGACTCTAGCACAACTCTCGCACAACTCTGGCACAACTCTGGCACAACTCTGGTACAACTCTAGCACGACTCTAGCACAACTCTCGCACAACTCTGGCACAACTCTGGCACAACTCTGGTACAACTCTAGCACGACTCTAGCACAACTCTCGCACAACTCTGGCACAACTCTGGCACAACTCTGGTACAACTCTAGCACGACTCTAGCACAACTCTCGCACAACTCTGGCACAACTCTGGCACAACTCTGGTACAACTCTAGCACGACTCTAGCACAACTCTCGCACAACTCTGGCACAACTCTGGCACAACTCTGGTACAACTCTAGCACGACTCTAGCACAACTCTCGCACAACTCTGGCACAACTCTGGCACAACTCTGGTACAACTCTAGCACGACTCTAGCACAACTCTCGCACAACTCTGGCACAACTCTGGCACAACTCTGGTACAACTCTAGCACGACTCTAGCACAACTCTCGCACAACTCTGGCACAACTCTGGCACAACTCTGGTACAACTCTAGCACGACTCTAGCACAACTCTCGCACAACTCTGGCACAACTCTGGCACAACTCTGGTACAACTCTAGCACGACTCTAGCACAACTCTCGCACAACTCTGGCACAACTCTGGCACAACTCTGGTACAACTCTAGCACGACTCTAGCACAACTCTCGCACAACTCTGGCACAACTCTGGCACAACTCTGGTACAACTCTAGCACGACTCTAGCACAACTCTCGCACAACTCTGGCACAACTCTGGCACAACTCTGGTACAACTCTAGCACGACTCTAGCACAACTCTCGCACAACTCTGGCACAACTCTGGCACAACTCTGGTACAACTCTAGCACGACTCTAGCACAACTCTCGCACAACTCTGGCACAACTCTGGCACAACTCTGGTACAACTCTAGCACGACTCTAGCACAACTCTCGCACAACTCTGGCACAACTCTGGCACAACTCTGGTACAACTCTAGCACGACTCTAGCACAACTCTCGCACAACTCTGGCACAACTCTGGCACAACTCTGGTACAACTCTAGCACGACTCTAGCACAACTCTCGCACAACTCTGGCACAACTCTGGCACAACTCTGGTACAACTCTAGCACGACTCTAGCACAACTCTCGCACAACTCTGGCACAACTCTGGCACAACTCTGGTACAACTCTAGCACGACTCTAGCACAACTCTCGCACAACTCTGGCACAACTCTGGCACAACTCTGGTACAACTCTAGCACGACTCTAGCACAACTCTCGCACAACTCTGGCACAACTCTGGCACAACTCTGGTACAACTCTAGCACGACTCTAGCACAACTCTCGCACAACTCTGGCACAACTCTGGCACAACTCTGGTACAACTCTAGCACGACTCTAGCACAACTCTCGCACAACTCTGGCACAACTCTGGCACAACTCTGGTACAACTCTAGCACGACTCTAGCACAACTCTCGCACAACTCTGGCACAACTCTGGCACAACTCTGGTACAACTCTAGCACGACTCTAGCACAACTCTCGCACAACTCTGGCACAACTCTGGCACAACTCTGGTACAACTCTAGCACGACTCTAGCACAACTCTCGCACAACTCTGGCACAACTCTGGCACAACTCTGGTACAACTCTAGCACGACTCTAGCACAACTCTCGCACAACTCTGGCACAACTCTGGCACAACTCTGGTACAACTCTAGCACGACTCTAGCACAACTCTCGCACAACTCTGGCACAACTCTGGCACAACTCTGGTACAACTCTAGCACGACTCTAGCACAACTCTCGCACAACTCTGGCACAACTCTGGCACAACTCTGGTACAACTCTAGCACGACTCTAGCACAACTCTCGCACAACTCTGGCACAACTCTGGCACAACTCTGGTACAACTCTAGCACGACTCTAGCACAACTCTCGCACAACTCTGGCACAACTCTGGCACAACTCTGGTACAACTCTAGCACGACTCTAGCACAACTCTCGCACAACTCTGGCACAACTCTGGCACAACTCTGGTACAACTCTAGCACGACTCTAGCACAACTCTCGCACAACTCTGGCACAACTCTGGCACAACTCTGGTACAACTCTAGCACGACTCTAGCACAACTCTCGCACAACTCTGGCACAACTCTGGCACAACTCTGGTACAACTCTAGCACGACTCTAGCACAACTCTCGCACAACTCTGGCACAACTCTGGCACAACTCTGGTACAACTCTAGCACGACTCTAGCACAACTCTCGCACAACTCTGGCACAACTCTGGCACCACTCTGGCACCACTCTGGCACAACTCTGGCACAACTCTGGCACACCTCTGGCACAACTCTGGCACAACTGTGGCACAACTATGGCACAACTCAAGCACAACTCTGGCACAACGCTGGCACAACTCTGGCACACTTCTGGCACAACTCTGGAAAAACTCTGGCACAACTGTTGCAAAACTCTGACACAACTCTGCCACAACTATGGTACAACTATGGTACAGTTCTGGGACAACTGTGGCACAACTGTGGCACAACTCTGGCACAACTCTGGCACAACTCTGGCACAACTCTGGCACAACTCTGGCACAACTCTGGCACAACTCTGGTACAACTCTGGCACAACTCTGGCACAACTCTGGCACAACACTCGCACAACTCTGGCACAATTCTGGCATAATTCTGGCAAAACTCTGGCACAACTCTTGCACAACTCTGACACAACTCTGGCACAACTCTGGCAGACCTATGGTACAGTTCTGGGACAACTGTGGCACAACTCTGGCACAACTCTGGCACAACTCTGGCACTACTCGGGCACAACTCTGGCACAACTCTGGCACAACTCTGGCACAACTTTGGCACAACTCTGGCACAACTCTGGCACAACTCTAGCACAACTCTGGCAAAAATCTGGCACAACTCTTACACAACTCTGGCCCAACTCTGGCATCCCCCTGGTACAACATTGGCACAACTCTGGCACGACTCTGGCACAACTCTAGAAAAACTCTGGCAAAACTCTGGTACATCTTGGCACAACTCAGGCACAACTCTGGCATATCTCTGGCACAACTCTGGCACAACTCTGGCACAACTTTGGCACAACCATGGTACAACTCAAGCACAACTCTGGCACAACGCTGGCACAACGCTGGCACAATTCTGGCACAACTCTGGCACAACTCTGGAACAACTCTTGCACAACTCTGAGACAAGTATGGCACAACTTTGGCATAACTACGGTACAGATCTGGGACAACTCTGGCACAACTGTGGCACAACTCTGGCACATCTCTGGCACAACTCTCGCACAACTCAGGCACAACTCTGGCACAAATCTAGCACAACTCTGGCACAACTCTGGCACCACTCTGGCACAACTCTGACGCAACTCTGGCACCGCTCTGGCACAACTCTGGCACAACTCTTGCACAACTCTGGCACAACTCTAGCACACCCATGGCACAACTCTGGCACAACTCTGGCACAACTCTGGCACAACTCTGGCACAACTCTGGCATAACTCTCACATAACCCTGGCACATCTCTGGCACAACCCTGGCACAAATCTGGCACAAATCTGGCACAAATCTGGCAAAACTCTGGCACAACTCTGGCACAACTCTGGCACATCTATGGCACAACTCTGGCACAACTCTGGCACAACTATGGTACAGTTCTTGCACAACTCTGGCACAACTGTGGCACAACTCTGGCACAACTCTGGCANTGGTACAACTCTAGCACGACTCTAGCACAACTCTCGCACAACTCTAGCACAACTCTAGCACAACTCTGGCACGACTATTGCACAACTCTGGCACAACTCTGGCACAACTCTGGCACAACTCTGGCACAATACGGCACAACTCTGGCACAACTCTGGCACAACCCTGGAACAACTCTGGCACAACTGTGGCACAACCCTGGCACAACCCTGGAACAACTCTGGCACAACTCTGGCACAACTATGGCACAACTCTGGCACAACTATGGCACAACTCTGGCACAGCTCTGGCATAACTCTAGCACGACTCTGGCACGACTCTGGCACGACTCTGGCATGACTCTGGCGAGACTCTGGCTTGACTCTGGCACGAAATGGCACAACTCTGGCACAACTCTGGCACAACTCTGGCACAACTCTGCCACAACTCTGGCACAACTCTGGAACAACTCTGGCAGAACTCTAGATCAATTCTGGAACAACTCTTGCACAACTCTGGCACAACTCGGGCACAACTTTGGCACAACTCTGGCACAACCCTGGCACAACACTGGCACAACTCTGGCACACTTCTGGCACAACTCTGGCACAACTCTGGCACAACTCTTGCACAACTCTGACACAACTCTGGCACAACTCTGGCACAACTATGGTACAGTTATGGGACAACCCTGTCACAACTGTGGCACAACTCTGGCACAACTTTGGCACAGCTCTGGCACAACTATGGCACAACTCTAACACAACTCTGACACAACTCTTGCACGACTCTGGCACAACTCTGGCACAACTCTCGCACAACTCTGGCACAACTCTGGCACCACTCTGGCACAACTCTGGCACAATTCTGGCACAACTCTGGCACAACTCTGGCACAACGGTGGCACAACTCTGGCACAATTCTGGCACAACTCTGGAAAAACTCTGGCACAACTGTTGCACAACTCTGACACAACTCTGCCACAACTCTGGCACAACTATGGTACAGTTCTGGGACAACTGTGGCACAACTGTGGCACAACTCTAGCACAACTCTGGCACAACTCTGGCACAACTGTTGCACAACTCTGACACAACTCTGCCACAACTCTGGCACAACTATGGTACAGTTCTGGGACAACTGTGGCACAACTGTGGCACAACTCTAGCACAACTCTGGCACAACTCTGGCACAACTCTTGCACAACTCTGGCACAACTCTGGCACAACTCTGGCACAACTCTGGCACAACTCTAGCACAACGCTCGCACAACTCTGGCACAATTCTGGCATAATTCTGGCAAAACTCTGGCACAACTCTTGCACAACTCTGACACAACTCTGGCACAACTCTGGCAGAACTATGGTACAGTCCTGGGACAACTGTGGCACAACTCTGGCACAACTCTGGCACAACTCTGGCACTACTCGGGCACAACTCTGGCACAACTCTGGCACAACTCTGGCACAACTCTGGCACA
>SZWC01011552.1:55915-92026 GCA_023375785.1 Penium margaritaceum | reverse complement strand
GGTACCTGGGCCTGTGCCTAGGGTACCTGCGCTTGTGCCTAGGGTACCTGCGCCTGTGCCTAGGGTACCTGCGCCTGTGCCTAGGGTACCTGCGCTTGTGCCCAGGGTACCTGCGTCTGTGCCTAGGATACCTGCGCCTGTGCCTAGGGCACCTGCGCATGTGCCTAGGGTAGCTGCGCCTGTGCCTAGGGTAGTTGCGCCTGTGTCTAGGGTACCTGCGCCTGTGCCTAGAGTACCTGCGCCTGTCCCTAGGGTACTTGAGCCTGCGCCTAGGGTACCTGCGCCTGTGCCTAGGGTATGTGCGCCTGTGCCTAGGGTACATGCGCCTGTGCCTAGGGTACCTGCGCGTGTGCCTAGGGTAAGGGTGCACACCAAATGACGGGATTCGCAAGCCAGAATCGCAAATCCGGTTCTGGTCTTTGAACCGCGTGTGCAAATCTGGGCTGTGGAACCGACTTGGAACCGCAAAATGTGACATTGCATATTGACCCATACAAGAGCGTGATGTTTTGGCTATTTTTTATAGAAAACATGTAAATTATGGCATAAACTGCCTAGGGTACATTATATCATGCGTCATTTAATAGAAAAATGCTCATTTTCTGCTTTGGATGTTGATAATTATGCACTTATTGTGTTTGACACAGTGACAGTTGACCTGGACTCGCGAGTCTCTATCTGAGGACTTGCGATTCTGGAATCTTGGACTTGTGGAACCGCGGTTCTCAAATCCGGACTCGCGGTTCCGGTTCCGGCTTGCAAAACCGACTCTCGAGTCCGGTTCCAAGACCAGATTCGCGAATCTGGCATGACGTGCACCCTTACACATAATGGACTTCTTTGGTCACAGTCAGTGACGTATGCATCCTTTGGTTGGTCACTCTGCATGCTAGCCACAACGTGCCACTACTTGGTGAAGGTCTTTGTACTTGCTAGTTGATAACTATTGCTCCCAATCCATTGTTTCCCCCTCTGACCATTTGTGACTCGTGTTTTGAGTTTTCAACATTGACCACACACTGTGAAATTCTTGTGGTCATGATTAGTGGCATGTACCTACTTTGGTTTGTCATTGTACATGGTTGCCACGCCGTGTCACTACGTATTGAAGATCTTTGTGCTTTCTAGTTGATAGCTAGTATTCCCAAACCATTGTTACCCCCTTTGACTATGTGTGACTCTTGTTGTGAGTTGTAAACGTTGACCACATGAAGTGAAATTCTTTGGTCATGGTCAGTGACATATGCATACTTTGGTTGGTCACTGTGCATGGTAGCCACACTGTGCCACTACATATTGAAGGTCTTTTTACTTGCTACTCAATAACTAGTATTCACAAACCATTGTTGCCCCCTCTGACCATTTGTGACTCGTGACATGAGTTGTCAAAGTTGACCACACATAGTGACATTCTTTGGTCATGGTCAGTGACATATGCCTACTTTGGTTGGTCATTGTACATGGTAGCCACACCGTGCCACTACTTATTGAAGGTCCTTGTGCTTGCTAGTTGATACGAGGTGTTCCCAAACCATTGTTTCCCCCTTTGATCGTTTGTGACTCGTATTATGAGTTGTCAAAGTTGACCACACATAGTGACATTCTTTGGTCATGGTCAGTGACATATGCCTACTTTGGTTGGTCATTGTACATGGTAGCCACACCGTGCCACTACTTATTGAAGGTCCTTGTGCTTGCTAGTTGATACGAGGTGTTCCCAAACCATTGTTTCCCCCTTTGATCGTTTGTGACTCGTATTATGAGTTGTCAAAGTTGACCACACATAGTGACATTCTTTGGTCATGATCAGTGACATATGCTCATTTTGGTTGGTCATCGTACATGGTAGCCACACCTTGCCACTACTTATTGAAGGTCCTTGTGCTTGCTAGTTGATACCTAGTGTTCCCAAACCATCGTTTTGTTTCCCCCTCTGACCATTTGTGACTCGTATTATGAGTTGTCAACGTTGACCACACACGGCAGATTTCTTTGGTCAAAGGCAGTACATATGCCTACTTTGGTCGGTCATTGTACATGGTAGCCGCACCGTGCTACTACTTATTGAAGTTCGTTGTACTTGCTAGTTGAAATCTAATATTCTGAAACCATTATTTCCCCCTCTGACCATTTGTGACTCGTGTTATGGGTTGTGAACGTTGACCACCCATATTGAAGTTCTTTGGTCATGGTCAGTGACATATGCCTAGTTTGGTTATTCGGTATGTATAGTGGCCACACCGTGCCACTACTTATTGAAGTTCTTTGTCCTTTCTAGTCCATACGTAGAGTTCCCAAACCATTGTCTCTCCCTCTGACCATTTGTGACTCGTGTTATGAGTTGTCAACGTTGACCACACACAGTGGATTTCTTTGGTCAAAGGCAGTACATTTGCCTACTTTGGTCAGTCATTGTGCATGGTAGCCACACTGTGCTACTACTTATTGAACGTCGCTGTACTTGCTAGTTGAAAACTAATATTTAAAAACCATTGTTTCCCCCTCTGACCATTTGTGACTTCTGTTATGAGTTGTCAACATTGACCACACAGAGTACAATTCTGTAATCATGGTCTGTGACATATGCCTAGTTTGGTTGGTCATTGTGCATGGTAGCCACAGTGTGCCACTACGTATTGAAGGTCTTTGTACTTGCTAGTTGATAACTAGTATTTCCAAACCATTGTTTCCCCCTGACCATTTGTGACTCGTATTATGGGTTGTCAACGTTGACCACACACAGTGACATTCTTTTGGTCATAGATAAACTCCAACGTCTAATGTGGTTTGTCGTTGTGCATGGTAACCACACCGTGCCACGACTGATTGAAGTTTTTTGTACTTGCTAGCTGATACCTAGTGTTTCCACACCATTTTTCCCCCCTGACCATTTGTGACTCGTGTTATAAGTTGTCAACATTGACCACACATAGTGAAACTCTTTGGTCGTGATAAGTGACATATACCTCCTTTGGTTGGTCACTGTGCATGGCACCCACACCGTACCACTAGGTATAAAAGGTCTTTGTACTTGCTAGTTGATACCTAGTCTTCCCAAACCATTCTTCCTCCATCTGACCATTTATGACTTGTTTTATGAGTTTTCCACGTCGACCACACATAGTTAAATTCTTTGGTCATGGTCAGTGACATATGCCTACTTTGGTTGGTCACTGTGCACGGTAGCCACACCGTGCCACTCGTATTATGAGTTGTCAACGTCAACCACACACAGTGAAACTCTTGTGGTCATGTTCAGTGACATATGCATACTTTGGTTGGTCAGTTTGCATGGTAGCCGTGCCACTAATTATTGAAGGTCTTTGTACTTGCTAGTCGATACCTAGTACTCCCAAACCATTGTTTCCTCCTCTGACCATGTATGGCTCGTGTTAAGAGTTGTCAACGTTGACCCATCATGGTGAAATTATTTGGGCATGGTCAGTGACACATGCATGCTTTGGCTGGTCATTGTGCATGGTAGCCACACCATGCCACTACTTATTGAAGATCTTTGTACTTGCTAGTTGGTATCTAGAAGTCCTAAACCATTGTTTCCCACTCTGACAATTCGTGACCCGTAATACGGGCTGTCAACGTTGACCACACATAGTAAAATTCTTTGGTCATGGTTAGTGGCACATGCCCAATCTGGTTGGTCACTGTGCATGGTAGCCACACCTTGCCACTACTTATTGAAGGTCTTTGCATTTTCTAGTCAATAACAAGCAAAAGGTTTCTCCCTTGGACACCAGGTTGCTTTTTGTTGATTTGTTGCGCGTAGGTGCCTTCATTGGAATACTCCCTCACACCCACCTAGAGGGATATTCCGTGGGCGACCTGGAGGACAGATTTGCGACCGCATTATGACACCCCCCCTCTCCCCCCACTGCTTAGGCTCGACGGTAGAGTTGAGGTGTCACAACACGGCCGCCGCCCCCAGGTTGCGAGCCTGTTCTAAATCGCACGTACGAGGATTCGAACCCAGGACCTACCACTCCAGAATCTACCTCTATAACCACTAAGAAAACTCACATGGTGTTCATATGATGTGGAAATGATGTAACAGGAGTTCACATGGGTAGAGGACATAAAATAAGGGGTTGTAACATTAAAGGATTTTTCTCGCAATTATGAATACTAAAAAAGTTATTTCAATTATAAACAATTAACGCGGACAGGTTTGCAGATTTTGCAACTTCGAACTTGAATAACTTCTCAACCGTTTATTCGATTTACCAGCCGTAAGAAGGAAAGTTGACTACACATATTGATTTTTTTTTATAATGTTCGGTGACACAAGCATACTTTGGTTGGTCTTTGTGTATGGTAGCCACACCGTGCCACTACTTATTGAAGGTCTTTGTACTTGCTAGTTGATACCGAGTATTCCCAAACCATTGTTTCTCCCTCTGACCATTTTTGACTTGTATTATGAGTTGTGAACGTTGACCACACACACTAAACTTCTTTCGTCATGATCAGTGATGTATGCCTTCTTGGGAAGGTCATTGTGCACGGTAGCCACACCGTGCCAATACATACGAACGGTCTTTGTACTTGCTCGAAGACAACTAGTGTTTCCAAACCACTGTTTCCCCCTCTGACCATTTGTGACTCATGTTATTGGTTGTGAACGTTGACCATCCGTATTGAAATTCTTTGATCATGGTCAGTGACATATGCCTTGTTTGGTTGTTAGGTGTGCATAGTAGCCACACCGTGCCACTACTTATTGAAGTTCTTTGTCCTTTCTAATTGCTACATAGGGTTCCCAATCCATTGTCTCTCCCTCTTACCATTTGTGACTCATGTTATGAGTTGTCAATGTTGACCACACATAGTGGACTTCTTTGGTCATAGTCAGTGACGTATGCATCCTTTGGTTGGTCACTGTGCGCGCTAGCCACACCTTGCCACTACTTGTTTAAGGTCCTTGTACTTGCTGGTTGATAACTAGTGTTCCCAATCCATAGTTTCCCCCACTGACCATTTGTGACTCGTGTTATGAGTTTTCAACGTTGACCACATACTGTGAAATTCTTTTGGTCATGGTTAGTGGCATATGCCTACTTTGGTTTGTCACTGTACATGGTTGCCACGCTGTGTCACTACATATTGAAGGTCTTTGTGCTTTCTAGTTGATAGCTAGTGTTCCCAACCCATTGTTACCCCCTCTGACTATTTGTGACTCTTGTTGTGAGTTGTAAACGTTGACCACATGAAGTGAGATTCTTTGGTCATGGTCAGTGACATATGCCTACTTTGGTTGGTCATTGTACATGGTAGCCACACCGTGCCACTACTTATTGAAGGTCCTTGTGCTTGCTAGTTGATACCTGGTGTTATCGAACCATTGTTTCCCCCTCTGACCATTTGTGACTCGTATTATGAGTTCTCAACGTTGACCACACACAGCGGATTTCTTTGGTCATGGTCAGTGACATATGCCTAGTTTGGTTGTTCAGAGTGCATAGTAGCCACACCGTGCCACTACTTATTGAAGTTCTTTGTCCTTTCTAGTCGCTACATAGGGTTCCCAATCCATTGTCTCTCCCTCTGACCATTTGTGACTCGTGTTATGAGTTGTCAATGTTGACCACACATAGTGGACTTCTTTGGCCATAGTGAGTGACGTATGCATCCTTTGGTTGGTCACCGTGCACGCGAGTCACACCGTGCTACTACTTGTTCAAGGTCTTTGTACTTTCTAGTTGATAACTAGTGTTCCCAACCCGATGTTCCCACCTCTGACCATTTGTGACTCGTGTTATGAGTTTTCAACGTTGACCACACATTGTGAAATTCGTTTGGTCATGGTTAGTGGCATATGCCTACTTTGGTTTGTCGCAGTACATGGTTGCCACGCCCTGTCACTACGTATTGAAGGTCTTTGTGCTTTCTAGTTGATAGCTAGTGTTCCCAAACCATTGTTACCCCCCTTGACTATGTGTGAATCTTGTTGTGAGTTGTCAACGTTGACCACATGAAGTGAAATTCTTTGGTCATAGTCAGTGACATATGCATACTTTGGTTGGTCACTGTGCATGGTAGCCACACTGTGCCACTACATATTGAAGGTCTTTGTACTTGCTACTTGATAACTAGTATGCACAAACCATTGTTGCCCCCTCTGACCATTTGTGACTCGTGTTATGAGTTGTCAAAGTTGACCACACATAGTGACATTCTTTGGTCATAGTCAGTGACATATGCCTACTTTGGTTGGTCATTGTACATGGTAGCCACACCGTGCCACTACTTATTGAAGGTCCTTGTGCTTACTAGTTGATACCTAGTATTCCCAAACCATCGTTTCCCCCTTTGATCATTTGTGACTCGTATTATGAGTTGTCAAAGTTGACCACACATAGTGACATTCTTTGGTCATGGTTAGTGATATATGCTCATTTTGTATGGTCATTGTACATGGTAGCCACACCTTGCCACTACTTATTGAAGGTCCTTGTGCTTGCTAGTTGATACCTGGTGTTCCCAAACCATCGTTTCCTCCTCTGACCATTTGTGTCTTGTATTATGAGTTATCAACTTTTACCACACACAGCGATTTCTTTCGTCAAAGGCAGTACATATGCCTACTTTGGTCGGTAATTGTGCATGGTAGCCGCACCATGCTACTACTTATTGAAGGTCGTTGTACTTGCTAGTTGAAAACTAATATTCCGAAACCATTGTTTCCCCCTCTTACCATTTGTGACTCGTGATATGGGTTGTGAACGTTGACCACCCACATTGAGATTATTTGGTCATGATTAGTGACATATGCCTAGTTTGGTTGTTCGGTGTGCATAGTAGCCACACCGTGCCACTACTTATTGAAGTTTTTCATCCTTTCTAGTCGATACGTAGGGTTTCCAAACCATCATCTCTCCCTCTGACCATTTGTGACTCGTGTTATCAGTTGTCAACGTTGACCACACACAGTGGATTTCTTTGGTCAAAGGCAGTACATATGCCTACTTTGGTCGGTCATTGTGCATGGTAGCAACACCGTGCTACTACTTATTGAAGGTCGCTTTACTTGCTAGTTGAAAACTAATTTTCCAAAACCATTGTTTTCCTTTCCGACCATTTGTGACTCGTGTTATGAGTTGTCAACATTGACCACACAGCGTACACTTCTGTAATCATGGTCTGTGACATATGCCTAGTTTGTTTGGTCATTGTGCATGGTAGCCACAGTGTGCCACTACGTATTGAAGGTCTTTGTACTTGCTAGTTGATAACTAGTATTTTCAAACCATTGTTTCCCCCTGACCATTTGTGACTCGTATTATGGGTTGTCAACGTTGACCACACACAGTGACATTCTTTTGGTCATGGATAGACTCCAACGTCTAATGTGGTTTGTCATTTTGCATTGTAGCCACATTGTGCCATGACTGATTGAAGTTTTTTGTACTTGCTAGTTGATACCTAGTGTTTCCAAACCATTCCCCCCCCCTGACCATTTGTGACTCGTGTTATAAGTTGTCAACATTGACCACACATAGTGAAACTCTTTGGTCGTGATAAGTGACATATACCTCCTTTGGTTGGTCATTGTGCATGGAACCCACACCGTACCACTATGTATAAAATGTCTTTGTACTTGCTAGTTGATACCTAGTATTCCCAAACCATTATTCCTCCATCTGACCATTTATGACTT
This sequence comes from Penium margaritaceum, assembly GCA_023375785.1. Taxonomy (NCBI): domain Eukaryota; kingdom Viridiplantae; phylum Streptophyta; class Zygnematophyceae; order Desmidiales; family Peniaceae; genus Penium; species Penium margaritaceum. The sequence goes on along the minus strand of SZWC01011552.1, from coordinate 84,354 downwards.
GTTTTATAAGTTTTCCACGTCGACTACACATAGTTAAATTATTTGGTCATGGTCAGTGACATATGCCTACTTTGGTTGGTTACTGTGCACGGTAGCCACACCGTGCAACTACTTATTGAAGGTCTTTGTACTTGCTAGTCGATACCTAGGGTTCCCAAAATGTTGTTTCCCCCTCTGACCATCTGTGACTCGTATTATGAGCTGTCAACGTCGACCACACACAATGAAACTCTTGTGGTCATGTTCAGTGACATATGCATACTTTGGTTGGTCACTTTTCATGCTAGCCGTGCCACTATTTATTAAAGGTCTTTGTACTTGCTAGTCCATACCTAGTACTTCCAAACCATTGTTTCCTCCTCTGACCATGTATGACCTAGTCACTGTACATGGTTGCCACGCCGTGTCACTACGTATTGAAGGTCTTTGTGCTTTCTAGTTGATAGCTCGTGTTCCCAAACCATTGTTAACCCCTCTGACTATCTTTGACTCTTGCTGTGAGTTGTCAACATTGACCACATGAAGTGAAATTCTTTGGTCATGGTTAGTGACATATGCATACTTTGGTTGGTCACTGTGCATGGTAGCCACACTGTGCTACTGCATATTGAAGGTCTTTGTACTTGCTAGTCTATAACTAGTATTCACAAATCATTATTTCACCCTATGACAATTTGTGACTCGTGTTATGAGTTGTCAAAGTTGACCACACATAGTGACATTCTTTGGTCATGGTCAGTGCCATATGCCTACTTTGGTTGGTCATTGTACATGGTAGCCACACCGTGGCACTACTTATTGAAGGTCCCTGTGCTTGCTAGTTGATACCTGGTGTTTCCAAGCCATCATTCCGACCTCTGACCATTTGTGACTCGTATTATGAGTTGTCAACGTTGACCACACACAGCGGAATTTTTTTTGTCAAAGGCATGCCTACATTGGTTGGTCATTCTGCATGGTAACCACACCGTGCTACTAATTATTGAAGGTCGTTGTCCTTGCTAGTTGAAAGACTAATATTCCAAAACTGTTGTTTCTCCCTCTGACCATTTGTGACTCGTGTTATGGGTTGTGAACGTTGACCACCCACACTGAAATTCTTTGGTCATGGTCAGTGTGCCTAGTTTGGTTGTTCGGTGTGCATAGTAGCCACACCGTGCCACCACGTATTGAAGTTCTTTGTCCTTTCTAGTCGATACATAGGGTTCCCAAACCATTCTCTCTCCCTTTGACCATTTGTGACTCGTGTTATGAGTTGTGAATGTTGACCACACATAGTGGACTTCTTTGGTCATAGTCAGTGACGTATGCATCCTTTGATTGGTCACTGTGCACGCTAGTCACACCGTCCCACTAATTGTTGAAGTTATTTGTAGTTGCTAGTTGATAGCTAGTGTTTCCAACCCATTGTTTCCCCCTTTGACCATTTGTGACTCGTATTTTGAGTTTTAAACGTTGTCTACACACAGTAAGATTCTTTTGGTTATGGTTAGTGGCATATGCCTACTTTTGGTCGTCCCTGTACATGGTTGCCATGCCTTGCAACTACGTATTGAAGGTCTTTGTGCTTTCTAGTTGATAGCTAGTGTTCCCAAACCATTGTTACCCCCTTTCACAATGAGTGACTCTTTTTGTGAGTTGTCGACGTTGACCACATGAAGTGAAATTCTTTGGTCATGGTCAGTGACATATGCATATCTTGGTTGGTCACTGTACATGGTAGCCACACTGTGCCACTACATATTGACGGTCTTTGTACTTGCTAGTCGATGACTAGTGTTCACAAATCATTGTTTCCCCCTCTGACCATTTGTGACTCGTGTTATGAGTTGTCAAAGTTGACCAAACATTGTGACATTCGTTTGTCATGGTCAGTGACATATGCCTACTTTGGTTGGTCATTTGACATGGTAGCAACACCGTGCCACTACTTATTGAAGGTCCTTGTGCTTGCTAGTTGATACCTGGTGTTCCCAAACCATCGTTCCCCCCTCTGACCATTTGTGACTTATATTATGAGTTGGCAACGTTGACCACACAAAGCGGATTTCTTTGGTCAAAGGCAGTACATATGCCTACTTTGGTCGGTCATTGTGCATGGTAGCCACACCGTGCTACTACTTATTGAAGGTTGTTGTACTTTCTAGTTGAAAATAAATATTCCGAAACCATTGTTTCCCCCTCTGACCATTCGTGACTCGTGTTATGGGTTGTAAACGTTGACCATCCATATTGAAGTTCTTTGGTCATGGTCAGTGACATATGCCTAGTTTGGCTGTTTGGTGTGCATAGTAGCCACACCGTGCCACTATTTATTGAAGTTCCTTGTCCTTTCTATTCGCTACATAGGGTTCCCAATCCATTGTCTCTCCCTTTGACCATTTGTGACTCGTGTTATGAGCTGACAATGTTGACCACTCATAGTGGACTTCTTTGGTCATAGTCAGTGATGTATGCATCCTTTGGTTGGTCACTGTACACGCTAGCCACACCGTGCCACTACTTGTTGAAAATCTTTGTACTTGCTAGTTGATAACTAGTTTTCTCAACCCATTGTTTCCCCCTCTGACCATTTGTGACGCGTGTTATGATTTTTCAACGTTGACCACACACAGTGAAATTCTTTTGGTCATGGTTAGTGGCATATGCCTACTTTGGTTTGTCACTATAGATGGTTGCCAGGCCGTGTCACTACGTATTGAAGGTCTTTGTGCTTGCTAGTCGATAACTAGTATTTGCAAATCATTGTTTCCCCCTCTGACCATTTGGGACTCATGTTATGAGATGTCAAAGTTAACCACACATAGTGACATTCTTTGGTCATGGTCAGTGACATATGCCTATAAAGGTTGGTCATTGTACATGGTAGCCACACCGTGCCACTACTTTTAAAAGGTCCTTGTGCTTGCTAGTTGATACGTGGTGTTCCCAAACCATCATTCCCTCCTCTGACCATTTGTGACTCGTATTATGAGTCGTCAACGTTGAACACACACAGCGGATATCTTTGGTCAAAGGCAGTACATATGCCTAATTTGGACGGTCATTGTGCATGGTAGCCACACCGTGCTACTAATTATTGAAGGTCGTTGTTCTTGCTAGTTGAAAACTAATATTCCAAAACCATTGTTCCCCCCTCTGACCATTTGTGACTCGTGTTATGGGTTGTGAACGTTGACCACCCATATTGAAATTCTTTGGTCATGGTCAGTGACATATGCCTAGTTTGGTTGCTCGGTGTGCATAGTAGCCACACCGTGCCACTACTTATTGAAGTTCTTTGTCTTTTCTAGTTGCTACATAGGGTTCCCAATCCATTGTCTCTCCCTCTGACCATTTCTGACTCGTGTAAGGAGTTGTCAATGTTGACCAAACATAGTGGACTTCTTTGACCATAGTCAGTGACGTATGCATCCTTTGGTTGGTCACTGTGCACGCTAGCCACACCGTGCCACTACTTGTTGAAGGTCTTTGTACGTGCTAGTTGATTACTAGTGTTCCCAACCCATTGTTTCCCCCTCTGACCATTTGTGACTCGTGTTATGAGTTTTCAACGTTGACCACACACTGTGAAATTCTTTTGGTCATGGTTAGTGGCATATGCCTACTTTGGTTTGTCACTGTAGATGGTTGCCACACCGTGTCACTACAGATTGAAGGTCTTTGTGCTTTCTAGTTGATACCTAGTGTTCCCAAACCATTGTTACCCGCACTGACTATCTTTGACTCTTGCTGTGAGTTGTCAACGTTAACCACAGTAAGTGAAATTCTTTGGTCATGGTCACTGACATATGCATACTTTGGTTGGTCACTGTGCAGGGTAGCCACACTGTGCCACTACATATTGAAGGCCTTCGTACTTGCTAGTTGATAAGTAGTATTCACAAATCATTGTTTCCCCCTCTGACCATTTGTGACTCGTGTTATGAGAGGTCAAAGTTGACCACACATAGTGACATTCTTTGGTCATGGTCAGTGACATATGCCTACTTTGGTTGGAAATTGTACATGGTAGCCACACCGTGCCACTACTTATTGAAGGTCCTTGTGCTTGCTAGTTGATACCTGGTGTTCCCAAACCATTATTCCCCCCTCTGACCATTTGTGACTCGAATTATGAGTTGTCAACGTTGACCACACACAGCGGATTTCTTTGGTCAAAGGCAGTACATACTTCTTTGGTCGGTCATTATGCATGGTAGCCATATCGTGCTACTAATTATTGAAGGTCATTGTCCTTGCTAGTTGAAAACTAATACTGCAAAACCATTGTTTCCCCCTCTGACCATTTGTAACTCGTGTTATGGGTTGTGAACGTTGACCACCCATATTGAAATTCTTTGGTCATGGTCAGTGACATATGCCTAGTTTGGTTGCTCGGTGTGCATAGTAGCCACACCGAGCCACTACTTACTTCAGTTCTTTGTCCTTTCTAGTCGCTACATAGGGTTCCCAATCCATTGTCTCTCCCTCTGACCATTTATGGCTCGTGTTAGGAGTTGTCAATGTTGACCACACATAGTGGAATTCTTTGGCCATAGTCAGTGACGTATGCATCCTTTGGTTGGTCACTGTGCACGCTAGCCACACTGTGCCACTACTTGTTGAAGGTCTTTGTACTTGCTAGTTGATAACTAGTGTTCCCAACCCATTGTTTCCCCCTCTGACTATTTGTGATTCGTGTTATGAGTTTTCAACGTTGACCACACACTGTGATTTTTTTTGGGTCATGGTTAGTGGCATATGCCTACTTTGGGTTGTCATTGTACATGGTTTCCACGCCGTGTCACTACGTATTGAAGACCTTTCTGCTTTCTAGTTAATAGCTAGTGTTCCGAAACACTTGTTACCCCCTCTGAATATCTGTGACTCCTGTTGTGAGTTGTCAACGTGGTCCACATGAAGTGAAATTCTTTGGTCATGGTCAGTGACATATGCATACTTTGGTCGGTCAGTGCATTGTAGCCACACTGTTCCACTGCATATTGAAGGTATTTGTACTTGCTAGTCGATAACTAGTATTCACAAACCATTGTTTCCCCCTCTGACCATTTGTGACTCGTATTATAAGTTGTCAAAGTCGACCACACTTAGTGACATTATTTGGTCATTGTCAGTGACATATGCCTACTTTGGTTGGTCATTGTACATGGTAGCCACACCGTGCCACTACTTATTGAAGGTCCTTGTGCTTGCTATTTGATACCTGGTGTTCCCAAACCATCGTCCCCCCTCTGACCATTTGTGACTCGCACTACGAGTTGTCAACGTTGACCACACATTACGGATTCCTTTGGTCAAAGGCAGTACATATGAATACTTTGGTCGGTCATTGGACATGGTAGCCACACCGTGCTACTAATTATTGAAGTTCGTTATACTTGCTAGTTGAAAACTAATATTCCGAAACCATTGTTTCCCCCTCTAACCATTTGTGACTCGTGTACAGGGTTGTAAACGTTGACCATCCATATTGAAATTCTTTGGTCATGGTCAGTGACATATGCCTAGTTTGGTTGTTCGGTGTGCAAAGTAGCCACACCGCACCACTACTTATTGAGGTTTTTTTCCTTTCTAGTTACTACATAGGGTTCCCAATCCATTGTCTCTCCCTCTGACCATTTGTGACTCGTGTTATGAGTTGTCAATGTTGACCACACATAGTGGACGTCTTTGGTCATAGTTAGTGACGTATGCATCTTTGGTTTGGTCCTTGTGCACGCTAGCCACACCGTGCCACTACTTGTTGAAGGTCTTTGTACTTGCTAGTTGATAACTAGTGTTTCCTACCCATCGTTTCCCCCTCCGACCATTTGTGACTCGTGTTATGAGTTTTCAACGTTGACCACACACACTGAAATTCTTTTGGTCATGATTAGTGGCATATGCCTACTCTAGTTTGTCATGTACATGGTTGCCACGCCGTGTCACTACGTATTGAAGGTCTTTGTGCTTTCTAGTTGATAGATAGTGTTCCCAAACCATTGTTACCCCCTCTCACTATCTCTGACTCTTGTTGTGAGTTGTCAACTTTGACCACATGAAGTGAGATTATTTGCTCATTGTCAGTGACATATGCATACTTTGGTTGGTCGCTGTTCATGGTAGCCACACAGTGCCACTGGATATTGACGGTCTTTGTACTTGCTAGTCGATAACTAGTATTCAAAAACCATTGTTTCCCCCTCTGACCTTTTGTGACTCGTGTTATGAGTTGTCAATGTTGACCACACATAGTGACATTTTTTGGTCATGGTCAGTGACATATGCCTACTTTGGTTGGTCATTGTACATGGTAGCCACACCGTGCGACTACTTATTGGAGGTCCTTGTTCTTGCTAGTTGATACCTGGTGTTCCCAAACCATTGTCCCCCCCTCTAACCATTTGTGACTCGTATTATGAGTTGTCAACATTGACCACACACAGCGGATTTCTTTGGTCAAAGGCAGTACATATGCCTAATTTGGTCGGTCATTGTGATGGTAGCCACACCGTGCTACTAATTATTGAAGGTCATTGTACTTGCTAGTTGAAAACAAATAGTCCAAAACCATTGTTTCCCCCTCTGACCATCTGTGGCTCGTGTTATGGGTTGTGAACGTTGACCACCCATGTTGAAATTCTTTGGTCATGGTCAGTGACATATGCCTAGTTTGGTTGTTTGGTGTGCATAGTAGCCACACCGTGCCACTATTTATTGAAGTTCTTTGTCCTTTCTATACGCTACATAGGGTTCCTAATCCACTGTCTCTTCCTCTGACCATTTGTGACTCGTGTTATGAGCTGTCAATGTTGACCACACATAGTGGACTTCTTTTCTCATAGTCAGTGACATATGCATCCTTTGGTTGGTCACTGTGCATGCTAGCCACACCGTGCCACTAGTTCTTGAAGATCTTTGTATTTGCTAAATGATAACTAGTTTTCCCACCCCATTGTTTCCCCCTGTGACAATTTGTGACTCGTGTTATTAGTTTTCAACGTTGACCATACAGTGTGAAATTCTTTTGGTCATGGTTAGTGGCATATGCCTACTTTGGTTTGTCACTGTACATGGTTGCCATGCCGTGTCACTATCTATTGAAGGTCTTTGTGCTTTCTAGTTGATAGCTAGTGATCCCAAACCATTGTTACCCCCTCTGACTATCTGTGACTCTTGTTTTGAGTTGTCAATGTTAACTACATGAAGTGAAATTCTTTGGTCATGCTCAGTGACATATGCATACTTTGGTTGGTCACTGTGCATGGTAGCCACATTGTGCCACTGTATTTTGAAGGTCTTTGTACTTGCTAGTCGATAACTAGTATTCACAAACCATTGTTTCCCCCTCTGACCATTTGTGACTCGTATTAGGAGTTGTCAAAGTTGAACACACATAGTGATATTCTTTGGTCATGGTTAGTGACATATGCCTACTTTGTATAGTTATTGTACATGGTAGCCACACCTTGCCACTACTCATTGAAGGTCCTTGTACTTGCTAATTGATACCTGGTGTTCCCAAACCATCGTCCCCCCCTCTGACCATTTGTGACTCGTATTACGAGTTGTCAACGTTGACCACACACAACGGATTTCTTTGGTCAAAGGCCGTACGTTTCCCTACTTTGTTCGGTCATTGTGCATGGTAGCCACACCGTGCTACTAATTATTGAAGGTCGTTGTACTTTCTAGTTGAAAAACAATAGTCCAAAACCATTGTTTCCCCCTCTGACCATTTGTGACTTGTGACCACCCATATTGAATTTCTTTGGTCATGGTCAGTCATATATGCCTAGTTTGGTTGTTCGATGTGCATAGTAGCCACACCATGCCACTACTTATTGAAGTGTGTTTTCCTTTCTAGTCGCTACATTGGGTTCCCAATCCATTGTCTCTCCCTCTGACCATTTGTGACTCGTGTTATGAGTTGTCAATGTTGACCACACATAGTGGACTTCTTTGGTCATAGTCAGTGACGTATGCATCCTTTGGTTGGTCACTGTGCACGCTAGCCACACCGTGCCACTACTTATTGAAGGTCCTTGTGCTTGCTATTTGATGCCTGGTGTTCCCAAACCATCGTTCCCCCCTCTGACCATTTGTGACTCGTGTTATGAGTTGTCAATGTTGACCACACATAGTGGACTTCTTTGGTCATAGTCAGTGACGTATGCATCCTTTGGTTGGTCACTGTGCACGCTAGCCACACCATGCTACAACTTTTTGAAGGTCTTTTTTCTTGCTAGTTGATAACTAGTGTTCCCAAGCCATAGTTTCTCCCTCTTACCATTTGTGACTCGTGTAATGAGTTTTCAACGTTGACCACACACAGTGAAATTCATTTGGTCATGGTTAGTGGCATATGCCTACTTTGGTTTGTCGATGTACATGGTTGCCACGCCGTGTCACTACGTATTGAAGGTCTTTGTGCTTTCTAGTTGATAGCTAGTGTTCCCAAACCTTTTGTACCCCCTCTGACCATCTCTGATACTTGTTGTGAGTTGTCAACTTTGACCACATGATGTGAGATTCTTTGGTGATGGTCAGTGACATATGCATACTTTCGTTGGTCGCTGTGCATGGTAGCCACGCTGTACCACTGCATATTGACGGTCTTTGTACTTGCTAGTCGATAACTAGTATTCACAAACCATTGTTTCCCCCTCTGACCATTTGTGACTCGTGTTATGAGTTGTCAAAGTTGACCACACATAGTGACATTCTTTGGTCATGGTCAGTGACATATGCCTACTTTGGTTGGTCATTGTACATGGTAGCCACACCGTGCCACTACTTATTGAAGGTCCTTGTGCTTGCTATTTGATGCCTGGTGTTCCCAAACCATCGTTCCCCCCCTCTGACCATTTGTGACTCGTATTATGAGTTGTTAACGTTGACCACACACAGCGGATTTCTTTGGTCAAAGGCAGTACATATGCCTACTTTGTTCGGTCATTGTGCATGATAGCCACACCGTGCTACTAATTATTGAAGGTCGTTGTCGTTGCTAGTTGAAAACTAATATTTTGGAACCATTGTTTCCCCCTCTGACCATTTGTGACTCGTATTATGAGTTGTTAACGTTGACCACACACAGCGGATTTCTTTGGTCAAAGGCAGTACATATGCCTACTTTGTTCGGTCATTGTGCATGATAGCCACACCGTGCTACTAATTATTGAAGGTCGTTGTCGTTGCTAGTTGAAAACTAATATTTTGGAACCATGGTTTCCCCCTCTGACCATTTGTGACTCGTGTTATGGGTTGTGAACGTTGACAACCCATACTGAAATTCTTTGGTGATGGTCAGTGTCATATGCCTAGTTTGGTTGTTCCGTGTACATAGTAGCCACACCGTGCCACCACATGCTGAAGTTCTTTGTCCTTTCTAGTTCATACATAGGGTTCCAAAACCATTGTCTCTCCCTTTGACCATTTGTGACTCGTGTTATGAGTTGTCAATGTTGACCACACATAGTGGACTTCTTTGGTCATAGTCAGTGACGTATGCATCCTTTGGTTGGCCATTCTGCACGCAAGCCACACCGTGCCACTACTTGTTGAAGGTCTTTGTACTTGCTAGTTGATAACTTGTGTTCCCAATCCATTGTTTCCCCCCTCTGACCATTTCTGACTCGTGTTATGAGTTTTCAACGTTGACCACACACTGTGAAATTCTTTTGGTCATGGTTAGTGGCATATGCCTACTTTGGTTTGTCACTGTACATGTCTGCCACACCGTGTCACTACGTATTGAAGGTCTTTGTGCTTTCTAGTTGATAGCTGTGTTCCCAAATCATTGTTACCCCCTTTGACTATCTGTGACTCTTGTTCTGAGCTGTCAATGTTGACCACATGAAGTGAAATTCTTTGGTCATGGTCAGTGACATATGCATACTTTGGTTGGTCACTGTGCATGGTAGCCACACTGCGCCACTACATATTGAAGGTCATTGTACTTGCTAGTCAATAACTAGTATTCACAAACCATTGTTTCCCCCTCTGACCATTTGTGAATCGTGTTATAAGTTGTCAAATTTGACCACATAGTGATTTTTTTTTGTCATGGTCAGTGACATATGCCTACTTTGGTTGGTCATTGTACATGGTAGCCACACCGTGCTACCACTTATTGAAGGTCCTTGTGCTTGCTAGTTGATACCTAGTGTTCCTTAACCATCGTTCCCCCCTCTAACGATTTGTGACTCGTATTATGAGTTGTCAACGTTGACCACACACAGCGGATTTCTTTGGTCATATGCAGTACATATGCCTACTTTGATCGGTCAATGTGCATGGTAGCGACACCGTGCTACTAATTTTTGAAATTCGTTGTCCTTGCTAGTTGAAAACTAATATTGCGAAACCATTGTTTCCCCATCTGACCATTTGTGACTCGTGTTATGGATTGTGAACGATGACCACTCATACTGAAATTCTTTGGTCATGGTCAATGACATATGCATAGTTTGGTTGTTCGGTGTGCATACTAGCCACACCGTGCCACTACGTATTGAAGTTCTTTGTCCTTACTAGTCGCTACATAGGGTTCCCAATCTATTGTCTCTCCCTCTGACCATTAGTGACTCGTATTATGAGTTGTCAATGTTGACCAAACATATTGGACTTCTTTGGTCATAGTCAGTGACGTATGCATCCTTTGGTTGGTCACTGTGCACGCTAGCCACACCGTGCCACTACTTGTTGAAGGTCTTTGTACTTGTTAGCTGATTATTAGTGTTCCCAACCCATTGTTTCCCCCCTCTGACCATTTGTGACTCGTGTTATGAGTTTTCAACTTTGACCACACACTGTGAAATTCGTTTGGTCATGGTTAGTGGCATATTCCTACTTTGGTTCGTCTGTGTACATGGTTTCCACGCCGTGTCACTACGTATTGAAGGTCTTTGTGCTTTCTAGTTGATAGCTAGTGTTCCCAAACCATTGTTACCCCCTTTGACTATCTGTGACTCTTGTTGTGAGATGTCAACGTTGACCACATGAAGTGAAATCCTTTGGTCATCGTCAGTGACATATGCATACTTTGGTTGGTCACTGTGCATGGTAGCCACCTTGTGCCTTTACATATTGAAGATCTTTACACGTGCTAGTCGTTAACTAGTATTCACAAACCATTGTTCCCCCCTCTGACCATTTGTGACTCGTGTTATGAGTTGTCAAAGTTGACCACACATAGTGACATTCTTTGGTCATGGCCAGTGACATATGCCTACTTTGGTTGGTCATTGTACATGGTCTTCACCTCGTGTGACTACTTATTGAGTGTCCTTGTGCTTGCTAGTTGATACCTGGTGTTCCCAAACCATCGTTCCCTCCTCTGACCATTTGTGACTCGTTTTATGAGTTGTCAACGTTGACCAAATACATCGGATTTCTTTGGTTGAAGGTAGTACATTTGCCTTCTGTGGTTGGTCATTGTGCACGGTAGCCAGACCGTGCTACTAATTATTGAAGGTCGTTGTCCTTGCTAGTTGAAAACTAATATTCCAAAACCATTGTTTCCCCCTTTGACCATTTGTGACTCATGTTATGGGTTGAGAACGTTGACCACCCATATTGAAATTCTTTGGTCATGGTCAATGACATATGCCTAGTTTGGTTGTTTGGTGTGCATAGTAGCCTCACCATGCAACTACTTATTGAAGTTCTTTGTCCTTTCTAGTTGATACATAGGGTTCTCAAACCATTGTCTCTCCCTCAGACCATTTGTGACTCATGTTATGAATTGTCGATGTTGACCATACATAGTGGACTTATTTGGTCATAGTCAGTGACGTATGTATCCTTTGGTTGGTCATTGTGCTTGCTAGCCACACCCTACCACTTTTTATTGAAGGTCTTTGTACTTGCTAGTATAGAACTAGTGTTCCCAACCCATTGTTCCCCCCCTGACCATTTGTGACTCGTGTTATGACTTTCCAACGTTGACCGCACACTGAAATTCTTTTAGTCATGGTTAGTGGCATAAGCCTTCTTTTGTTTGTCACTATACATGGTTGCCACGCCGTGTCACTACGTATTGATTGTCTTTGTGCTTTCTAGTTGATAGCTAGTGGTCCCAATGCATTATTACCCCCTCTCACTATCTGTGACTCTTGTTGTCAGTTGTCAACGTAGACCACATGAAGTAAATTTTTTTGGTCATGGTCAGTGACATATGAATACTTTGGTTGGACACTGTGCATGGTAGCCACACTGTGCCACTGCATATTGAAGGTCTTTGTACTTGCTAGTCGATAACTAGTATTCACAAACCATTGTTTCCCCCTCTGACCATTTGTGACTCGCGTTATGAGTTGTCAAAGTTGACCACACATAGTGACATTCTTTGGTCATGGTCAGAGACATATGCCTACTTTCGTTGGTCATTGTACATGGTAGCCACACCGTGCCACTACTTATTGAAGGTCCTTGTTCTTGCTTGTTGATACCCGGTGTTCCCAAACCATCGTTTCCCCCTCTGACCATTTGTGACTCGTATTATGAGTTGTCAACGTTGACCACACACAGCGGATTTCTTTGGTCAAAGCAGTACGTATGCCTACTTTGGTCGGTCATTGTGCATGGTAGCCACACCGTGCTACTACTTACTGAAGGTCGTTGTACTTGCTCGTTGAAAACTAATATTGCGAAACCATTGTTTCCCCCTCTGACCATTTGTGACTCGTGTTATGGGTTGTGAACGTTGACCACCCATGGTGAAATTCGTTGGTCATGGTCAGTGACATATGCCTAGTTTGGTTGTTCGGTATGCATAATAGCCTCACCGTGCTACTACGTATTGAAGTTTTTGGTCCTTTCTAGTCGATACGTAGGGTTCCCAAACCCTTGTCTTTCCCTCTGTTAATTTCAGACTCGTGTTATGAGTTGTCAATGTTGACCACACATAGTGGACTTCTCTGGTCATAGTCAGTGACACATGCATCCTTTGGTTGGTCACTGTGCACGCTAGCCACACCGTGCCACTACTTGTTGAAGGTCTTTGTACTTGTTAGTTGATAACTAGTGTTTCCATCCCATTGTTTCCCCCTCGGACCATTTGTGACTCGTGTTATGATTTTTCAACGTTGACCACACACTGTGAAATTCTGTTGTTCATGGTTAAGGGCATATGCTTAATTTGGTTTGTCACTGTACATAGTTGCTACGCCGTGTCACTACGTATTGAAGGTATTCGTGCTTTCTAGTTGATAGCTAGTGTTCCCAAACCTTTGTTACCCCCTCTGACTATCTGTGACACTTGTTGTGAGTTTTCAACGTTGACCACATGGAGTGAAGTTCTTTGGTCATGGTCAGTGACAGATGCATACTTTGGTTGGTCACTGTGTATGGTAGCCACACTGTGCCACTGCACATTGAAGGTCTTCGTACTTGCTAGTTGATAACTAGTATTCACAAACCATTGTTTCCCCCTCTGACCATTTGTGACTAGTGTTATGAGTTGTCAAAGTTGACCACACATAGTGACATTCTTTGGTCATGGTCAGTGACATATGCCTACTTTGGTTGGTCATTGTACAGGGTAGCCACACCGTGCCACTACTTATTCAAAGTCCTTGTGCGTGCTATTTGATACCTGGTGTTCCCAAACCATCGTTCCCAAACCATTTGTGACTTGTATTATGAGTTGTCAACGTTGACCACACACAACGGATTTCTTTGGTCAAAGGCAGTACATATGCCTACTTTGGTCGGTCCTTGTGTATGGTAGCCACACCGTGCTACTAATTATTGAAGTTCGTTGTCCTTGCTAGTTCAAAACTAATATTTCGAAACCATTGTTTCCCCCTCTGACCATTTGTGACTCGTGTTATGGATTGTGAACGTTGACCATCCATACTGAAAGTTTTTGGTCATGGTCAGTGACATATGCCTAGTTTGGTTGTTTGGTGTACATAGTAGCCACACCCTGCCACCACGTACTGAAGTTCTTTGTCCTTTCTAGTCGATACATAGGGTTCCCAAACCATTGTCTCTCCCTCTGACTATTTGTGACTCGTGTTATGAGTTTTCAATGTTGACCACACAGAGTGGACTTCTTTGGTCATAGTCAGTGACGTATGCATCCTTTTGTTGGTCGATGTGCACGCTAGCCACACCGTGCCACAATTTGTTGAAGGAATTTGTACTTGCTAGTTGATAGCTAGTGTTCCCAACCCATAGTTTCTCCCTCTGACCATTTGTGACTCGTTTTATGAGTTTTCAACGTTGATTACGCACTGTGCAATTCTTTTGGTCATGGTTAGTGGCATATGCCTACTTTGTCTTGTCACTGTTCATTGTTGCCACGCTGTGTAACTACGTATTGAAGGTCTTTGTGCTTTCTAGTTGATAGCTAGTGTTCCCAAACCATTGTTACCCCATCTGACCATCTCTGAATCTTGTTGTGAGCTGTCAACTTTGACCACACATAGTGACATTCTTTGGTCATGTTCAATGACATATGCCTACATTGGTTGGTCATTGTACATGGTAGCCACACTGTGCCACTACTTATTGAAGGTCCTTGTGCTTGCTATTTGATGCCTGGTGTTCCCAAACCATCGTTCCCACCTCTGACCATTTGTGACTCGTATTATGAGTTGTTAACGTTGAGCACACACAGCTGATTTCTTTTGTCAAAGGCAGTACATATGCCTACTTTGTTCGGTCATTGTGCATGATAGCAACACCGTGCTACTAATTATTGAAGGTCGTTGTCGTTGCTAGTTGAAAACTAATATTGCGGAACCATGGTTTCTCCATCTGACCATTTGTGACTCGTGTTATGGGTTGTGATCGTTGTCCACCCATACTGAAATTCTTTGGTCATGGTCACTGACATATGCCTAGTTTGGTTGTTTGGTGTGCATAGTAGCCACACCGTGCCACTACTTATTGAAGTTCCTTGTCCTTTCTAGTTGATACATAGGGTTCCCAAACCATTGTCTCTCCCTTGGACCATTTGTGACTCGTGTTATGAGTTGTCAATATTGACCACACATAGTGGACTTCTTTGGTCATAGTCAGTGACGTTTGCATCCTTTGGTTGGTCACTCTGCACGCTAGCCACACTGTGCCACTACTTGTTGAAGGTCTTTGTACTTGCTAGTTGATAACTTGTGTTCCCAATCCATTGTTTCCCCCTCTGACCATTTCTGACTCGTGTTATGAGTTTCCAACGTTGACCACACACTGTGAGATTCTTTTGGCCATGGTTAGTGGCATATTCCTACTTTGGTTTGTCACTGTACATGGTTGCCACGCCGTGTCACAACGTTTTGAAGGTCTTTGTGCTTTCTAGTTGATAGCTGTGTTCCCAAACCATTGTTACCCCCTTTGACTATCAGTGTCTCTTGTTCTGAGTTGTCAATGTTGACCACATGAAGAGAAATCCTTTGGTCATGGTCAGTGACATATGCATACTTTGGTTGGTCACTGTGCATGGTAGCCACACTGTGCCACTACATATTGAAGAAATTTGTACTTGCTAGTCGATAACTAGTATTCACAAACCATTGTTTCCCCCTCTGACCATTTGTGACTCGTGTTATGAGTTGTAAGAGTTGACCACACATTGTTACATTCTCTGGTCATGGTCAGTGACATATGCCTATTTTGGTTGGTCATTGTACATGGTAGCCACACCGTGCGACTACTTATTGAGTGTCCTTGTGCTTCCTAGTTGATACCTGGTGTTCCCAAACCATCGTTCCCCCCTCTGACCATTTGTGGCTTGTATTATGAGTTGTCAACGTTGACCATACACAGCGGATTCCTTTGGTCAAAGGTAGTACACATGCCTTCTTTGGTCGGTCAATTTGCATGGTAACCACACCGTGCTACTAATTAATGAAGGTCACTGTCCTTGCTAGCTGAAAACTAATATTCCGAAACCATTGTTTCCCCCTCTAACCATTTGTGACTCGTGTTATGTGAACGTTGACCACCCATATTGAAATTCTTTGGTCGTGGTCAGTGACATATGCCTAGTTTGGTTGTTTGATGTGCATAGTAGCCTCACTGTGCCACTACTTATTGAAGTTCTTTGTCCTTTCTGGCAATACATAGGGTTCCCAAACCATTGTCTCTCCATCTGACCATTTGTGACTCATGTTATGAATTGTCAATGTTGACCATTCATAGTGGACTTCTTTGGTCATAGTCAGTGACGTATGCATCCTTTGGTTGGTCACGGTGCACGCTAGCCACACCGTGCCACTACTTTTTGAAGGTCTTTGTACTTGCTAGTTGATAACTAGTGTTCGCAATCCATTGTTTCCCCCACTAACCATTTGTGACTCGTGTTATGAGTTTTCAACGGTGACCACACACTATGAAATTCTTTTGGTCATGGTTAGTGGCATATGCCTACTTTGGTTTGTCACTAAAATGGTTGCCACGCCGTGTCACTACGTATTGATGGTCTTTGTACTTTCTATTTGATAGCTAGTGTTCCCAAACCATTGTTACCCCCTCTGACTATTTTGACTCGTGTTGTGAGTTGTCAACGTTGACCACATGAAGTGAAAATCTTTGGTCATGGTCAGTGACATATGCATACTTTGGTTGGTCACTGTGCATGGTAGCCACACTGTACCACTACATATTGAAGGTCTTTGTTCTTGCTAGTCAAGAACTAGTATGCACAAACCATTGTTACCCCCTCTGACCATTTGTGACTCGTGTTATGATTTGTGAAAGTTGACCTTACATAGTGATATTTTTTGGTCATGGTCAGTGACATATGCCTACTTTAGTTGGTCATTGTACATGGTAGCCACATCGTGCCACTACTTATTGAAGGTTCTTGTGCTTGCTAGTTGATACCTAGTGTTCCCAACCCATCGTTACCCCCTCTGACCATTTGTGACTCGTATTATGAGTTGTCAATGTTGACCACACACATCGGATTTCTTTGGTCAAAGGCATATGCCTACATTGGTCAGTCATTGTGCATGGTAGCCACACTGTGCTACTAATTATTAAAGGTCGTTGTCCTTGTTAGTTGAAAACTAATATTCTGAAAACATTGTTTCCCCCTCTGACCATTTGTGAATCGTGTTATGGGTTGTGAACGTTGTGTCAGAAACATAAATCTGGCAGTAAGAAGGATCATCTCTCGGACTAGCCCCGAGTTCTCAATAACGGCTCGGTTCATCACCGAACCACCTTGACCAACGGTTCATCGGATATATGACCTTTCGACCAACGGACAAGCTATCCCCTAATAAAGTGACACCTGTCATCCGCGTCCGGCTAGCGGAAAGAAGCCGTTGCTTTACTCATTTATCTAGTTATATCCTTTTTACTGAGGATGTTCATTCCCTTGAGTCAACCAGAACAGTTCTTTCCATCCTGTTCCCCTTGGTTCCGCAGCTTCGCCGCCGTGTCTTCGCTCTGCTCGCACCTCGCATTCCTTGCCTTCGCCAGCCTCTCTCAGCTCTTCGCTCCGTCACTCTTGCTACTTCGCTCAGCTCTCTTATTCAGGCAACCATCACTCATCTCACTAAGTACTCTCTCTCATCAGCCTGTCTACCTCGACACCTCACGTCTCAGCTTCTCTCAACCTCTGCGACTAACTCCTCAGGGCTACTCTCGCTTACATCACTCCGCTGACGTACACTTGGAAGTCCCGACGTTTCTGTCTGTTTTACTACTTCTGCTTGCTTTTGCTCCTAGTGTCCTCGCTCATTGCATTCTTCTGACATGGTATCAGAGCATCAGGCAACATCACCTGGTGCCTCGTAACCGCATCATTGCTTTGCCGACATCCTTCCTCCATTCGCGTCCTTCTGCCGCCGCTACCGTCGTCTCGCGCCTCTTTGCTTTGTCAGCAGCTGACATCAGCAGCACCACTTGGAGAAGTTCCCATGCCGAAGAAACGCTATGTCATCCTGAGAAAGCCCTGCGCCCATTTCCGTGCCCTTGGCCAACTCTTGGTAACCTGCCGTCCTCAACAGCTACACGAACGCTCCCAGGCGGCCGCCCACTGTCAACTTCCGAGAAGCTTCCTGCCGCTACCTCTCGTCACCTTAGCCGCCGCAAGTGCCTTCGCCCTCCTCCTCTCTCCTCGTCAACCTCATCAGCTCCGTCTGCTCCATCGGCATCAGTCTCATCGCATCTGTTGTGCCGCGTGACATCCTCACTTTGCCTTCTAACGTCGTCACCAGCAGCTGCGCACCGCCCGCCGCCAGGACATCGGACACCACCAGTCTTCCTGCTCCCATTGCGAGCCAACTGGGGAACAAGCCGTCACTCTCCTAACGTCAGCGGATCAATACTCTGCTCGCCTTACGACTCCCTCTGCTGCAACCAACTTCTTCTAGCTGCCACGATATCGGACACCACCAGTCTTCCTGCCCGTTGCTCTTGGTCCAACTTGGGAACAAGCCGTCACTCTCCTGAAAGCAGAGACTTGACTCTCGCGTGCCATCTCCTTCCTCGCTATCCTCTGCCTGCCAAGTCCTCCATCCTCTTCCTCTGCGACGCCCTTCTCCTCTTCACCAGCCTTCCCTTCTCGTGTCTTCATCAGTTATCTCTCCTGTCCTCAGCCGTTCTCCTCATCGATCTTCTTCGAGCCGCCCTCAGCATTATCCGCGCTGTCCTCTCCTCAGTCTTCATCATCAGCTTTCATCATCAGCGCACGTGGTTCCGCCGCTGCACCCACTCATCCATTCGCCATCATCGATTCCTCCGCTTCAGCTTCTGCTGGGCACACGGATCCGCCCGGTCGCATGGCCTGTTTCGCGACGACCTGCGCCCACGCTGACAACTTCCGCAGCGCACGTGGTTTCGCCCCTGTGCCTACTCCTATTTCATCAACTTCCGCCTCCTCAGCATCCGCATCTGTGACCAGCACAACGATCTGCACGAGCTCGCTGCCCGCTTCGCAGAAGCCTGCACCCAAGCCGGCAGCAGATTTCTCGCGGCGCGTTGGCTCCTGCCTTCCCCCTACCGCATTCTACTATGATCCGCAGTGCACGTGGTTTTGCCCCTGCGCCCACTCACTCATCAGCTGCCTCCATCTCCTCCCGATCGCTCGAATATCATCAGCTCGGCACAAGGATCCGTCTGGTCGCATCGCCTGCTCCACGACGACCTGCGCCCACGCCGACAACTTCCACAGCGCACGAGGTTTCATCCCTGCGCTCACTTCGCCATCAGTCACTCCTTTGTTTTCTCATCGGCTCATCATCCCCCGCTTGACACACGAGTTGCCCGGTCAAACTGCCAATCTCGCAGCAACCTGTGCCCACTCCTCCGTTCAGCATTCTCCTCTAATGTACGCCTGCCTTGCTGTTCGACAAAAAACAAACGGCCTCTCCGCAACAACCTTCTTCCAGCTACGCTCTTCCCAAACCTTTCTCTGTTCTCTCATACCCTCGCCGCTCTACCGCCACCACAAGACACCATCAACCTACATCGCCTTTCGCAAGCCGGTCTTGGTTCAACACCAAACCAAGGCTCTCAAATCCCATCTGTCCCTCTCCCTCACTTGTTCATGGCTCGCCAGAGACTGCAAGCGCCCATCCTGGCTGAATGTGGCAAAAATGCAACAGCGTGGGTCGAAGCAACACTGCTCCACGCCAGGAAATGGGTCACACTCACTGAGTACTTTGCCGATGCACTCCTACTCGGCAGATACGACCAACATCCCTTCCCTCATCCACACACCGCCACCTACCCCCAGACTCTCCAGATTGTGTACACATACCTTCAATCCCTCCTGCATCCATCTTATCACCATCTCCTACAGGAGGCTCGCACAGGTCCACTCCTCTGGCACATCATCTGCAAGCAGGCCTGGTGCAAGAACTGGATCGCCTACAGCTTCAACCATTGTGCCGTTCTTCCCCCACTAACACGACGCATCAGTGTCCTGCCTGCCTTCACTGTCAAAGAAAGATCAGAGACCGTGGATCTCTGGGTTGCTGACGTTTTAACCCTTCTCTTTCCTGAGTTCCTCCATGGCTTTGGTGTCACTGATGCTCTCCTCGGTCCTCCTCTCTATGTTGGCCGGCCTATCATAGAGGCTGCAAGGAGTCTCAGATATGGAGATGTCAACCGCCAAGTCCGAGCAGTACTCAGAACGATCACTGACGTCAGCCGGCATGAGGCCCTTACCAGGCACCCAGACAATCTGAGCACCATGTGGCACAACTTTCTTCTAGCCTGTCGAGTACATCCTCCCACAGAGGATGAAAAGCAAAAGTACTCACACAGGCAATAATCCTTCTCCCTGCCAGCTTCAAGGGGGTGTGAGAAACATAAATCTGGCAGTAAGAAGGATCATCTCTCGGACTAGCCCCGAGTTCTCAATAACGGCGCGGTCCATCACGGAACCACCTTGACCAACGGTTTATCGGATATATGACCGTTCGACCAACGGGCAAGCTATCCCCTCATAATGTGACACCTGTCACCCGCGTCTGGCTAGCGGAAAGAAGCCGTTGCTTTACTCATTTTCCTGTTCTATCCTTTTTATACCAAGGATGTTCATTCCCTCGAATCAACCAGAACAGTTCTTTCCATCCTGTTCCCCTTGGTTCCGCGGCTTCGCCGGCGTGTCTTCACTCTGCTCGCACCTCACATTCCTTGCCTTCGCCAGCCTCTCTCAACTCTTCTCTGCGTCACTCTCGCTCCTTCGCTCAGCTCTCTTATTCAGCCAACCATCACTCATCTCTCTAAGCACTCTCTCACATCAGCCTGTCTACCTCGACTACCTCACGTCTCAGCTTCTCTCAACCTCTGCGACGAACTCCTCAGGGCCACTCTCGCTTACGTCACTCCGCTGACGTACACTTGGAAGTCCCAACGTTTTTGCCTGTTTCACTGCATCTGCTTGCTTCTGCTCCTGCTTTCCTCGCTCATTGCATTCTTCTGACACGTTGACCATCCATACTCAAATTCTTTGGTCATGGTCAGTGACATATGCCTAGTTTGGTTGTTCGGTGTGCATAGTAGCCACGCCGTGCCACCACGTATTAAAGTTCTTTCTCCTTTATTTTGGATACATAGGGTTCCCAAAACATTGTCTCTCCCTCTGACCATTTGTGACTCGTGTTATGAGTTGTCAATGTTGACCACACATAGTGGACTTCTTGTCAACCGGCCTGAGGCGAACGGACTAGAAAACAGGGCCGACACAATAGCACCTGCCGTCCGCTCCTAGTATTTCAGCTAGGAGAAGATATCATCCTCAGGATCACGGTTCCACACTGAGCAGCTCCTAGGCAATCACTTGCTAGCAACTGTGTCCACTTAACACTTGGTCACTTTCGCGCGAGGTGCTAGTCAAAGACTAACTCCTGGGGCTTAGACCAACCAGTACCTTCTTTGTACTATTCCTTAGTTGTATAGCGCTGTAAGGAGCATCTAAGGCCAGATTGTATGTTTAAAATGAGGAATGAGCCTTGTACATATAGTCCTAGGCCTGGGATATAAGGTGTATAGGTAGTGGCACTTTTGGGGGTGGCCACTCCTCACCACCTCACCAGCTCGCCAATTGGCGAATCAACTGACCGCCAAGTGGCACATCCTCCTCATACATGAAGAAATGTCTAGGAAACTTCCTCTGTGCAAAAAGGTCAAAAACCTTCCTGCTCTCACCAAGGCTCGAACGCATGACCTGTTGTCTTTGAGTCCAATGTGCTATCTATTGCGCTACACTGCTGGTGTCTCGCTTGGAATTGGACCACGAACCAGATATGGGGGACTTACTCCAAGGGAACCATGCATGCCCAACCTGTCCGCTAAGATATAGCAGTGGCCAAAGGGGCATAAACAGACAACAATCTCTCCCTTGAACCTCTGGCCACCTGCCATGGTAATGTCCTTTCGCATGAAGCCGTAGCTCTGCATTGTGTTTGTGTACCTCAGTTGTCTTGGTCTTTAGTCCTCATCTCCTGCATCCACCATGCCGATTCCTTGAACGCCTGCAGCATGCAAGTCGCAATCAAGCGGCTTAGTCAAGCAGTCTGCAAGCATCTTCTTGGTTTTGACGTGCTCTAGTTCCACGACACCCTTGGCGACAAGGTCGCGTGAGTAGTGGTATCGAATATCGATGTGTTTTATACGCTGGGAAATTATGTCATCCTCCGCCATAGCGATGGAGCTCTGGTTGTCCACGCGGATGACAGTTGCTTCCTCTTGTGGTGTCTTGATCTCGTTGAGCAGGCTACAAAGCCAGTGTGTTTCCTTGTACACTTCTGAGAGTGCGATGTACTCCGCCTCAGCAGTAGACAGCGAAACGCAGTCTTGCTTCCTGCTCGTCCATGAGACCGCACCACCGTTGAGAAAGCCCGAGGTGGACTTCCTGTCGTCAATCCGCCCTCCCCAGTCGGCATCGCTGTAGCACGTGAGTCGCAGCGAGTCTGATCCTTCAAGACCTCCAAACTGAAGTGCCATGTGCCGTTTCTTTTTGAGATAGCGGAAGATCCGCATAACAGCTTGCCAGTGCCGTGGTCCAGGGTTAGCCACAAACCTGCTCACCTGACCTACCGCATAAGCGATGTCAGGTCGCGTCCCCACCATCGCGTACATGAGGCTCCCGACGGTGGACTGGTACGGGATGTCCTGCATTTCCCGTCGCTCTGCCTTGTTGCTTGGGGTCATGGAGGAGGAGAGCTTGCACTCGGAGGCCATGTGGGTGCTGATGGGTTTGCAATCCTCCATGTTGTAGCGCTTCAAGACGTCCATGATGTACTTGGTCCGGTTGAGTTCGATGGTGCTGTTGAAATAGTATGCACCTTCTTCCACTGCCTAGCTGGCTAGCTACACATACAGACAAGGCATGCACTACTCTATGGAGTATGTCCCCTTGGTCTGTTCTGAGATGGGCCAGGAATGCAATGCCCATAATGGGTATGTCCCGTGTGGCTCATTATAGGAACCATACCTTTTTGGCATGGTTGAATAGGCACCGGAGTCTCAAACAAGAGATCGCGGGTTCATACCCCGCGACGGCCACAATTATCTTTGTGGCCAAAACTGGGACAGAAGCTTCTAAGAAGCTTACTAGAGCCTGGCTTGAGGATGACACTCGGCGGTCTAAGGACGCGCCAAGTAGGACTGTAGGTTGAGGTTGACTCCAGTGGAGCCACTACAAGCAGAAGCTTTAGCAAAGCTCTGCAAGTATAAAAGCCTGTACCTTGCATGCATCCATTTACAGTTCTTGCCTTTGAGACTCCTCACGGAGTGTCCAACCAAAAATAGACACTAAAGACCAACATGCAGACTTCGTGAGGTTGCAAACCAAACGAACCTAAAGTGTGGATCCCTCGTTCGAGGGTGATATGTTATCTTGGTTGCAATACTAAGAGCGGTTGGCGGCCTCCCATGTCGGGACCCGTTTTCTAGACCGTTGCTATCCGGCGCATTGACAAAGGGTTATGGGCCCACACTTCTGGTTCTAAGGCACGCTTCCAAGACTGACTAGCGCGTGGTCTTGCAGGGCGCACAGGTACAATAGGAACACGACCATCGGACGGCTCCATCTGCTCCATCGGCTCCATCGGCTTCTTCAGGTAGGGTGCACGCACGTGGCAGACTAGGGGACGAGGATCAGCTCTGTCCATGTTGGACAAGACCCTCGAGCCCCAACGGGATTAAGCTCTACCCCTTTTTAGAAGGAGGTACGACCCTGAGTCCGTTCCGTCACGACGGCACCATCGCCTTAGGCGATCATCGGCTGGAGGGGTATGCAACGGAACCAACTGCACCTTTGACAACGGTCGCAGTCAGCAGCCTCATCAGCCTCATCGGCCTCAACGAAGCAGAGTAGCAGCGAAGCAGAGAAGACGAGCAACCGCCAAAAATGGCGGATCTGACTCCTGCCCGCCTTGAGGCGGGTATTTCCAAATTCACGGGGACAGGTTTTCCCTTGTGGAAATGGCAATTTGAGATTGTCATGAACGTGCGTGGCTACCTCGACATCCTAAAAGGGATCGAGACAGCACCCGCCGATGCGACCGTGACGACGCATGCNGCAAAGCTCTCACGCGTGCATCAATCGAACGCCCTAGCAAACTGACTCTTCATCTTCCAACGGTTGATGTCTATGAGGGTGAGCGAAGGAGAATCGATACCCGTATTTTTGCAGTCGTTCGACAACGTGCTGCAAGAGGTCCAGCAAATGGAATGGAAGCTCGACTCCAACATGCGTGCCATGATCCTTCTAATGGCGCTACCGGAAAGCTGGGGTTCCTTGATCACCGTATTTGGCGGTTGGAAGGCGTAGATCTCACGTACGAGGCTGTCGCCGAACACGTCCGCAACGAGTCCATGCGATGCAGTGGCAGTGAGGCAAGCATCTCAGCCTATGCCTCTCGCTTCGGTGGACAAAGTGTTAGCTCTCGCTCCAGTCAAGGCAACAGTGGAAGTGGTGGCGGTGGAGGGAAAGGCAACGGTGGCGGGAAGAATTCCAAGAAGCCCGGCAACTGTCACAACTGTAGCAAGGCTGGGCACTGGGCTAGGGACTGCCGTAGTCCCAAGAAAGAAGGCGGGAACAAAGGTGGAAAGGTGAAGAAGGAGCTCACGAACATGATGGCTAGGGGGCTGCCCATGAAGGGCGCAGCGATCCTTAGGCCCGGGGCATTCGCCCTTGACTCGGGCACCAACCACCACTCTTCAAAAGAGAAGGGTGGATTTGTCTCCATGGCCGAATCTGTCATGCGCATCAAGTGTGCAAACGGCGGCGTCGTCTAAGCCATGGGCGAAGGGGATAAGGTGATCACGTTCAACGTGAACGGTGCAAAGAAGGCGGTCAACCTTCAAAAGGTGGTGTACATGCCCTCCTTTGCAGCCAACCTTTTGTCCGTGTCACAAATCACCGACAACAACATGACAGTGGTGTTCACCAACAAGGAAGCGGTGGCCCTCAAAAACGAGGAAATCCAGATTTTGTACACCAAAGACGACCTCATGCTTCAAGTTCCAAGAGTCGACGGCCTCTACGTGCTTCAAACCAAAGTCACCAAGGCGTTGGATGAGGGACTCGCATGTGCCACCAAGACAGTGGCACCGGAGCCAAAGGATGCACTGTCGGCGACCGCTGCGGCAGCCACATCAACCAAAGACACTGACGCTGAGCTGTGGCACCAGCGATTTGGCCATGTGGCCAACAGCACGCTGCAGAAGATGCAGGAGCAAGAGGTAGTCCGTGGAATGGAAGGGTGCACCATGAAGCATGGCGAAGGGTGTGCATTGTGTGAACCATGCCTCCAAGCGAAGGAAAAGAAGAAGCCGTTTGGGAGAGGAGGTCAACGAGCGGAGAACGTCTTGGAACTGATACACAGTGACGTGTGTGGACCCTTCCGCACACCGTCTAATGGAGGAAGCAAGTACTTCCTGACCTTCATTGATGACCACAGCCCCAAGTTGTGGATATACTTCCTCAAAACAAAGGGAGAGGTCAAGGAGAAGCTCCTCGAGTTCGTCGCCATGGTGGAGCGGCAAACGTCCAAGAAGGTGAAGACGCTTTGAAGTGACAACGGGGGTGAGTACAAGGCATGCAAGCCTTGGCTCAAGCATCATGGCATCCACCATGAGCAGACCACCCCATACAATCCCCAAAGTAACGGCGTGGCCGAGAGGATGAACCAGACCCTGCTCGGCATGGTGCGAAGCATGCTCTTCGACGCCAAGCTCCCACCTCGCTTTTGGGCTGAAGCAGCAACAACGGCCTGCTACCTCTTGAACCTCACACCAGCGACCGCCTTGCGGAAGCGTGGAAAGGAGCAGGACAAGCAGCTGAAGACCCCACAGGAAGCATGGTCGGGAAAGAAACCCAACGCATCCCATCTGAAGGTGTTTGGGTCAACTGCATGGGTGAAGATCCAGTCGGGAGAAGGTGGAGGCAAGCTTGACGCACGTTTGAGGAAGTGCGTCATGGTTGGGTACGACACGTCACACAAAGCCTATCGGCTTTGGGACCAGGCAGCAGGCAAGCTCGTGAGGAGCCGCGACGTCGTGTTTGATGAACGCACCCTTGGAAGGGGAGAGCTACTGGACCCGATCCTTGCTCCCAAAGCGGGAGAGTGGATAGTATTGCTTGAGTCCGGAGACCAAGCGCCCGACAACTGGCTCGCTTTGCCAGCAGGTGGTAGGAATGGGAGGGATGTTGCGGAGGATGATGCAGCATCTGACATGGACGCGGATTCCGAGGCGTCCAGGGCTTCCGAGTCTGACTTGGAGTCTGACGACTCTTTTGACGACAACGATGACGACAAACCACCACCTGTGGAAGCACCAGCACCAAAGCAAGAAGCCGCACCACTATCCCGGCGCAGTTTGCGACCAAAGAAAGTACCTTTGCGATATGAGGATGATTGGACCGACCTTAGCTGGTTGTGCATGGCTCAGGGAGAGCCATGCACAATGGCGAAGGCGATGAATGGCCCAGATTTGGCCAAGTGGAAGGAGGCAGTGGACAGCGAGCTCGCGTCCATTGCCGAGAACGGCACGTGGGTACTGGTGGATAGACCCGACGAGGCCCACGTGGTGGGATCCAAGTGGGTCCTTCAAGTGAAGAAGAAGCAAGACGGCAGCATCGACAAGTTCAAGGCAAGGATAGTGGCTAAGGGGTTCTCTCAACGCCTGGGCTCCAAGTACGATGAGACGTTCGCGCCCGTCGTGACCTTTGCCTCCATCCACTCTCTCCTTGGCATTGCAGCCGCAAAGAACCTAGGGATACACCAGATGGACGTCAAGACAGCTTTTCTTTATGGGAAGCTTGACAAGGAAGTGCTGATGGAGGTGCCCGAAGGGGTCGAAGCTCCTGAGGGCAAGGTGTGCAAGTTGGTGAAAGCGCTCTACGGGCTGAAACAGGCCCCAAGGATGTGGTACAAAGAGATGGATGGTTTCATGACCGGCCTCTCCTTTGTGCATTGCCAGAATGACCCGAGTATATACGTGCGCGATGCTGGGAGAGGGCTGATGCTGGTTGCGCTGTACGTGGATGATCTGATCATCTGCTCGTTTCGGTCGAGCTGCTGGATGAGCTGAAGTCTGACCTCAGCAAAAGGTTCAAGATGAAGGACATGGGTCCTCTCGAGTACTACCTCGGGATTGCCATCCACTACAACTGAGTAGCAGGCACCATCAAACTCAACCAAACCAAATACATCGGTGAGGTACTGAAGCGCTACCACATGGAAGACTGCAAACCTGTCAGTACCCCAATGACGACCGATACAAAGCTGAAGGCCTCCATGTCGCCAAGCAACGAAGCAGAACAAAGGGAGATGCAAGACATCCCCTACCAGTCCGCCGTGGGTAGCATCATGTACGCCATGGTAGGAACTCGTCCGGACATCTGCTATGCTGTGGGACAAGTGAGCAGATTTGTGGCTAACCCTGGGCCACAACATTGGCAAGCAGTCAAGCGCATCTTGCGCTACCTGCAGAAGACACGTCACATGGGTCTCATCCTTGGAGGCCAAGAAGGAACAGACCCCCTTCGCCTGAAGTACTACACCGACGCTGACTGGGGAGGAAATATCGACGACAGGAAATCCACCTCTGGATACGTGTGCATCTTGAATGGCGCTGCCATCTCATGGGCCAGCAAGAAGTAGGATTGTGTTTCCATGTCCATGGCTGAGGCACAGTACGTTGCTCTGTCTGAGGTGTGCAAGGAGACTCAATGGTTGCGCAGCCTGCTTGGCGAAATGACAGTGCCACAGAAGGATGCCACGGTCGTACACGTGGACAACATGAGCGCCATCTCGATGGCTGAAGACGAGATCATCTCCCGGCAAACAAAGCACATCGACATACGTTACCACTACTCACGTGACCTGGTCATGAAGAACGTGGTGGACTTGCAGCACTGCGGAACAAAGAGCATGCTTGCTGACTGCATGACCAAGCCGCTGGAGAGCGACTTGCACTATGCAGGCATTCGTGGATTCGGCATGAAGAGTGCGACAGAGGAAGGGTGAGCCCCAAGAAATTGATTGGAGCCCAGTAAGAGACAGATGGACAGAGGTGCAAGGGAGAGATTTGTTGAAATAGTATGCACCTTGTCCACTGCCTAGCTGGCTAGCTACACATAAAGACAAGGCATGCACTGCTCTATGGAGTATGTCCCCTTGGTCTGTTTTGAGATGGGCCAGGAATGCACTGCCCATAATGGGTATGTCCCCTGTGGCTCATCATAGGAACCATACCTTTTTGGCATGGTTGAATAGGCACCGGAGTCTCAAACAAGAGATCGCGGGTTCATACCCTGTGACGGCCACAATTATCTTTGTGGCCAAAACTGGGACAGGAAGCTTCTAAGAAGCTTACTAGAGCCTGGCTTGAGGATGACACTCGGCGGTCTAAGGACGCGCCAAGTAGGACTGTAGGTTGAGGTTGACTCCAGTGGAGCCACTACAAGCAGAAGCTTTAGCAAAGCTCTACAAGTATAAAAGCCTGTACCTTGCATGCATCCATTTACAGTTCTTGCC
>SZWC01011552.1:25283-46221 GCA_023375785.1 Penium margaritaceum | reverse complement strand
GATGGAGAAATGTGGCAGAGTCGGCGGTGCCATAGGTCCAGGTCTCCTCCATCCTTCGTTGCAAGGTTGGCGGCGTTGGACCCCACCCGGCTGCTGAGGATCTTTGCGCGTAGCAGGTACAAGTCGTCCTCCCACTTGGCACGTGCAATCACCTCACCTTTGCCCTCTTTGCGGATGACGGCCTCCTTCTTTGTGAAGAATACCTCAAGTCCCTTGTCGGTAAGGCGGCTGACGGAGAGCAGGTTTGCCCCAAAGTTAGACATATGCAGCACATCGTAGATTGTGCTCGTGACAGGTTTTCCATCCACAATTGACTCAATGCGGACGTTACCCTCACCGGCGGCCACCTCTGTTTTTCCATTGGCCACTGTCATGCGTCTCTCCGAGGCTCCGTAGGTGACAAATGCCGCCCTGTTGCATTGCGTGTGGCGGCCTGATCCGGAGTTGATGACGGCAACTCCCGGATCCTTTAAGTTGGTGGAGTTTTACGCCATAAGGGCGTGCTCATCTTTCTTCCCGCCCCGCTGTGACCGATCTGTTTTCTTCTTAGGACAGTTGCGCGCGTAGTGGCCCTCCTTGCCGCAGTTGAAGCACTCCCCCTTCTTGTCACCCTTCTTAGTGCCCTGTTCGGCACCCTTCCACTTGTCGCCTCGGCCTCCACTTTGAGGATGAACCGTGTAAGCTGAAGTTGATGCCCCTGCACTCTCTCGACCACCACATCGCATCCACTCATTGCGCACGTACTCAGCAACCTTTGGGTACTTCAGCTCGTCGGAAGGCCAGCCACCAAGGACTGTGATCATGGGACTCCAACTGTCTGGCAAGGCCAGAAGGAGGATCATAGCTTGCAGCTGAGAGTCGACCTCCCAACCCGTGGCCACGCACTCCGCTGCGAGGGACTCAATCTGCTGCATGATCTCCATGATGTTGTCGCCTTCGTTGGNGCCTTTTTGTTGCGCTTCTTGTATGCCTCCTTCACCTCAGCCATTGCAGTCTCCGGCGGAGCAGTCTCATCACATTTTACGAGCTCAAGCAGTCCCTTGTCGTCGAGGAAGACCTCAAACTGCCACCTCCACAAGGCAAAGCCTGTCCCATCAAACTTAAGGACAGCGCGGCTGCTCTCTTGCTCGCTGGTTGCCATGTCTTGCTGTTGGGAGCGTGAAATCAAGCTGGCTTTGAACCCCTTAGAGGTGTGGGCCCATAACCCTTTGTTGGCCTGAGGGTGAGTGTGCACCCTGGAGGGTCCCTAGCAATGGATGTTTCACACCACCAACTGTTTTTGGAGAGACTGAAACTATGGAGGCAACTGGTTTCAAGGATGGCAAAATCTGGTCAGAGAGTGAGGGAATAGTTTTGGACTCACTTGGATGGGAATTAACACTTGATCAAGGCTCATAAGCAGTGGAATTTTATAGCCACTGATCTAAGCTTTCCAGAACACCAAAGCATGCCAGATTTGAAGCTTCCTAGCAGATTCTATGGCTTCTAGAGTGGCCCTTGGTAGGCTGTCCTTTTCCCACCTAGGAAGGCATCCCTTCCCTCCTCTAGAAGCTTCTGCCCCTTCCTAGATTCCTCAGCTTGCTTCTAGTAGGAGGGAAGGTGTCCAGAAGACCAAGACACCTCTAGATGCCCTCTAGGACAAGTCACCCCTTCTAGAAGGTGTGCCACCTTCCTGGACCCTCACCTGGCCTTCTAGAAACTTAAAGAGGAACTCTAGAGGTTGAGCTAGCTTCCTGGCATCTATTTTCCACCTCCCTTGAGGCAGGGCAGAATTTCATCTTGTGGGACTTGCACCCAGGCCCCTACCTCTAGAGGTGGACACCATTAACCACTAAGCCACTAAGGCTTGTCTTCTTGGTGTTCCTTTTTGGAGTCACTCCTGCCATGGTGAGGAGCATCACTCCAACATTGTCAATGTTGACCACGCATAGTGGACTTCTTTGGTCATAGTTAGTGACGTATGGATCCTTTGGTTGGTCGCTGTGTACGCTAGCCACACCATGCCACTACTTAAAGAAGGTCTTTGTACTTGCTAGTTGATAACTAGTGTTTGCAACCCATTGTTACCCCCTCTGACCATTTTTGACTCGTGTTCTGAGTTTGCAACGTTGATGACACACTGTGGAACACTTTTGGTCATAGTTAGTGGCATATGCCTACTCTAGTTTATCACTACACATGGTGGCCACGCCGTGTCACTACGTATTGAAGGTATTTGTGCTTTCTAGTTGATAGCTAGTTTCCCCTCTGACTATCTGTGACTCTTGTTGTGAGTTGTCTACGTTGACCACATGAAGTGAAATTCTTTGGTCATGGTCAGTGACATATGCATACTTTGGTTGGTCACTGTGCATGGTAGCCACACTGTGCCATTGCATATTGAAGGTCTTTGTACTTGCTAGTTAGTAACTAGTATTCACAAAACGTTGTTTCCCCCTCTGACCATTTGTGACTCGTGTTATGAGTTGTCAAAGTTGACCACACACAGTGGATTTCTTTGGTCAAAGGCAGTACATATGCCTACTTTGGTCGGTCATTGTGCAGGGTAGCCACACCGTGCTACTACTTATTGAAGGTCGTTGTACTTTCTACTTGAAAACTAATATTCCAAAACCATTGTTTGCCCCTCTGACCATTTGTGACTCGTGTTATGGGTTGTGAATATTGACCACCCATATTGAAATTCTTTGGTCATGGTCAGTGACATATGCCTAGTTTGGTTGTTTGGTGTGAAAAGTAGCCACACCGTGCCACTACTTATCAAAGTTCTTCGTCCTTTCTAGTCGCTACATATGGTTCTTAAATTATTGTCTCTCCCTCTGACCATTTGTGACTCGTGTTATGAGTTGTCAATGTTGACCACACAAAGTGGACTTCTTTGATCATAGTCAGTGACGTATGTATCCTTTGGTTGGTCACTATGCACGCTAGCCACACCGTGCCACTACTTGTCGAAGGTCTTTGTACTTGCTATTTGATAACTAGTGTTCCAAACCCATTGTTTCTCCCTCTGACTATTTGTGACTCGTGATATGAGTTTTCAACATTGACCACACACTGTGAAATTCTGTTGGTCATGGTTAGTGGCATATGCCTACTTTGGTTTGTCACTGTACATGGTTGCCACGCCGTGCCACTACGTATTGAAGGTCTTTGTGCTTTCTAGTTGATAGCTAGTGTTCCCAAACCACTGTTACCCCCTCTGAGTATCTGTGACTCTTGTTGTGAGTTGTCAACGTTGACCACATGAAGTGAAATTCTTTGGTCATGGTTGGTGACATATGCATACTTGAAGAGGTCACTGTGCATGGTAGTCACACTGTGCCACTACATATTGAAGTTCTTTGTACTTGCTAGAAGGTAAATAGTATTCACAAACCATTCTTGCCCCCTCTGACCATTTGTGACTCGTGTTATGAGATGTCAAAGTTGACCACACATAGTGACATTCTTTGGTCATGGTCAGTGACATATGCCTACTTTGGCTGATCAGTGTACATGGTAGCCATACCCTGCCATTACTTATTAAAGGTCCTTTTGCTTCCTAGTTTTTACCTGGTGTTCTCAAGCCATCGTTCCCCCCTCTGACCATGTGTGACTTGTAATATGAGTTGTCAACGTTGACCACACACAGCGGACTTCTTTGGTCAAAGGCAGTACATATGCCTACTTTGGTCGGTCATTGTGCATGGTAGCCACACCGTGCTACTCATTATTGAAGGTCGTTGTCCTTGCTAGCTGAAAACTAATATTCCAAAGCCATTGTTTCCTCCTCTGACCATTTGTGACTTGTGTCATGGGTTGTGAACGTTTACCACCCAGACTAAAATTCTTTGGTCATGGTCAGTAACATATGGCTAGTTTGGTTGTTCAGTGTGCATAGTAGCCACACCGTGGCACCACGTATTGAAGTTCTTTGTACTTTTTAGTCGATACATAGGGTTCCCAAACAATTGCCTCTCCCTCGGACCATTTGTGACTTGTGTTATGAGCTGTCAATGTTGACCACACATAGTGGACTTCTTTGGTCATAGTCAGTGAGGTATGCATCCTTTGGTTGGTCACTGTGCATGCTAGACACTCCTTGCCACTACTTGTTGAAGGTCTTTGTACTTGCTAGTTGATAACTAGTGTTCCCAACCCATTGTTTCCCCCTCTGACCATTTGTGACTCGTGTTATGAGTTTTCAACGTTGACCACACACTATGAAATTCGTTTGGTCATGGTTAGTGGCATATGCCTACTTTGGTTTGGCACTGTACATGGTTGCCTCGCCATTTCACTATGTATTGAAGGTCATTGTGCTCTCTACTTGATAGCTAGTGTTCCCAAACCATTGTTACCCCCCTTGACTATGTGTGACTCTTGTTGTGAGTTGTCAATGTTGACCACATGGAGTGAAATCTTTGGTCATAGTCAGTGACATATGCATACTTTGGTTGATCACTGTGCATGGTAGCCACACCGTGCCACTACATATTGACGGTCTTTGTACTTGCTAGTCGATAACTAGTATTCTGAAACCATTGTTTCCCCCTTTGACCATTTGTGACTCGTGTTATGGGTTGTGAACGTTGACCACCCATATTGAAATTATTTGGTCATGGTTGGTGAAATATGCCTAGTTTGGTTGTTTGGTGTGCATAAAAGCCACACCTTGCCACTATGTATTGAAGTTCTTTGTCCTTTCTAGTCGCTACGTAGGGTTCCCAATCCATTGTCTCTCCCTCAAACTATTTGTGACTCGTGTGATGAGTTGTCAATCTTGAGTACACATAGTGGACTTCTTTGGTCATAGTCAGTGACGTATGCATCCTTTGGTTGGTCAGTGTGCATGCTAGCCACACTGTGCCACTATTTATTGAAGGTCCCTGTGCTTGCTAGTTGATACCTGGTGTTCCCAAACCATCGTCCCCCCCTCTGACCATTGTGACTCGTATAATGAGTTGTCAACATTGACCACACACAGCGGATTTCTTTGGTCAAAGGCAGTACATATGCCTACTTTGGTCGGTCATTGTGCATGGTAGCCACAGCGTGGTACTAATTATTGAAGTTCGTTGTACTTGCTAGTTGAAAATTAATATTCCGACACTATTGTTTCCCCCTCTCAATATTTGTGACTCGTGTTATGAGTTGTCAGTGTTGACCACACAGTGGACTTCTTTGGTCATAGTCAGTGACGTATGTATCTTTTGGTTGGTCACTGTGCATGCTATCCACACCGCGCCACTACTTGTTGAAGGTCTTTGTACTTGCTAGTTGATAGCTAGTGTTCCCAACCCATTGTTTCCCCCCTCTGACCATTTGTGACTCGTGTTATGAGTTTTCAATGTTGACAACACACTGTGAAATTCTTTGGTCATAATTAGTGGCATATGCCTACTTTTGTTTGTCACTGTACATGGTTGCCACGCCGTGGCACTACTTATTTAAGGTCTTTGTGCTTTCTAGTTGATACCTAGTGTTCCCAAACCATTGTTACCCCCTTTGAATCTCTGTGACTCTTGTTGTGAGTTGTCATCGTTGACCACATGAAGTGAAATTCTTTGGTCATGGTCAGTGACATATGCATACTTTGGTTGGTCACTGTGCATTCTAGCCACATTGTGCCACTACATACTGAAGGTCTTTGTACTTGCTAGTTGAAAACTAGTATTCACAAACCATTGTTTCCCCGTCTGACCATTTGTAACTCGTGTTATGAGGTGTCAAAGTTGACCACTAATAGTGACATTCCTTGGTCATGGTCAGTGACATATGCCTACTTTGGTTGGTCATTATACATGGTAGCCACACCGTGCCACTACTTATTGAAGGTCCCTGTGCTTGCTAATTGCAACCTGGTGTTCCCAAACCATCTTTCCCCCCTCTGACGATTTGTGACTCGTATTATGAGTTATCAACGTTGACCACACAAAGCGGACTTCTTTGGTAAAAGGCAGTACATATTCCTACTTTGGTCAGTCATTGCGCATGGTAGCCACACCCTGCTACTTCTTGAAGGTCGTTAAACTTGCTAGTTGAAAACAAATATTCCAAAACCATTGTTTTCCCCTCAGACCATTTGTGACTCGTGTTATGGGTTGTGAACGTTGACCACCCATATTGAAATTCTTTGGTCATGGTCAGTGACATATGCCTAGTTTGGTTGTTCGGTGTGCATAGTAGCCACACCATGCTACTACTTATTGAAGTTATTTGTCCTTTCTAGTCGCTACATAGGGTTCCCAATCCATTGTCTCTCCCTCTGACCATTTTGACTCCTGTTATGAGTTGTCAATGTTGACCACACATAGTGGACTTCTTTGGTCATAGTCAGTGACGTATGCATCCTTTGGTTGGTCACTGTGCACGCTAGCCACACCGTGCCACTCCTTGTTGAAGGTCTTTATACTTCCCAGTTGATAACTAGTGTTCCCAACCCATTGTTTCCCCCTCTGACCATTTGTGACTCTTGTTATGAGTTTTCAATGTTGACCACACATTGTGAAATTCTTTTGGTCATGGTTAGTGGCATATGCCTACTTTGGTTTGTTACTGTACATGGTTGCCACGCCATGTCACTATGTATTGAAGGTCATTGTGCTTTCTAGTTGATAGCTAGTGTTCCCAAACCATTTTTACCCCCTCTGACTATCTGTGACCTTTGTTGTGAGTTGTCAATGTTGACCACATGAAGTGAAATCCCTGGTCATGGTCAGTGACATATGCATACTTTGGTTGGTCAATGTGCATGGTAGCCACACTGTGCCACTACATATTGACGGTCTTTGTACTTGCTAGTCGATAACTAGTATTCACAACCCATTGTTTCCCGTCTGACCATTTGTGACTCGTGTTATGAGTTGTCAAAGTTGACCACACATTGTGACATTCTTTAGTCATGGTCAGTGACATATGCCTACTTTGCTTGGTCATTGTACATGGTAGCCACAACGTGCCACTACTTATTAAAGGTCCATGTGCTTGCTAGTTGATACCTGATGTTCCCAAACCATCGTTCCCCCCTCTGACCATTTGTGACTCGTATTATGAGTTGTCAACATTGACCACACACGGTGGATTTCTTTGGTCAAAGGCAGTACATATGCCTACTTTGGTCGGTCATTGTGCACGGTAGCCACACCGTGCTACTATTTATTGAAGGTCATTGTAATTGCTAGTTGAAAACTAATATTCCAAAACCATTGTTTCCCCCTCTGACCATTTGTGACTCGTGTTATGGGTTGTGAACGTTGACCGTCCATATTGAAATTATTTGGTCATGGTCACTCACAGATGCCTAGTTTGGTTGTTCGGTGTGCACTGTAGCCATACCGTGCCACTACTTATTGAAGTACTTTGTCCTTTATAGTCGCTACATAGGGTTCCCAATCTATTGTCTCTCCCTCTGACCATTTGTGACTCGTGTTATGAGTTGTCAATGTTGACCACACATAGTGGAATTCGTTGGTCATAGTCAGTGATGTGTGCATCCTTTGGTTGGTCACTGTGCACGCTAGCCACACCGTGCCACTACTTGTTGAAAGTATTTGTACTTGCTAGTTGATAACTAGTGTTCCCAACCCAGTGTTCCCCTCTGTGACCATTTGTGACTCGTGTTATGAGTTTTCAATGTTGACCACACACTGTGAAATCCTTTTGGTCATGGTTAGTGGCATATGCCTACTTTGGTTTGTCACTGTACATGGTTGCCACGCCGTGTCACTATGTATTGAAGGTCTTTGTTATTTCTAGTTGATAGCTAGTGTTCCCAAACCATTGTTACCCTCTTTGACTATGTGTGACTCTTGTTGTGAGTTGTCAACGTTAACCACATGAAGTGAAATCTTTGGTCATGGTCAGTGACATATTCATACTTTGGTTGGTCACTGTGCATGGTAGCCTCACTGTGCCTCTACACATTGACGGTCTTTGTACTTGCTAGTTGATAACTAGTATTCACAAACCATTATTTCCCCTCTGACCATTTGTGACTCGTATTATGAGTTGTCAAATTTGACCACATAAAGTGACATTATTTGGTCATGTTCAGTGACATATGCCTACGTTGGTTGGTCATTGTACATGGTAGCCAGACCGTGCCACTACTTATTGAAGGTTCTTGTACTTGCTAGTTGATACCTGGTGTTCTCAAACCATCGCCCCCCTTGACCATTTGTGACTCGTATTATGAGTTGTCAACGTTGACCACACACATTGGATATCTTTGGTCAAAGGCAGTACATATGCCTACTTTGGTCGGTCATTGTGCATGGTAGCCACACCGTGCTACTAATTATTGAAGGTCGTTGTACTTGCTTGTTGAAAACTAATGTTCCAAAACCATTGTTTCCCCCTCTGACCATTTGTGATTCGTGTTATGGATTGTGAACGTTGACCACCCATATTGAAATTCTTTGGTCATGGTCAGTGACATATGCCTAGTTTGGTTGTTCGGTGTGCATAGCAGCCACACCGTGCCTCTACTTATTGAAGTTCTTTGTCCTTTATAGTCGCTACATATGGTTCCCAAACCATTGTCTCTCCCTCTGACCATTTGTGACTCGTGTTATGAGTTGTCAGTGTTGACCACACATAGTGGACTTCTTTGGTCATAGTCAGTGTTGAATGTATCCTTTGGTTGGTCACGGTGCACGCTAGCCACACCGTGCCACTACTTGTTGAAGGTCTTTGTACTTGCTAGTTTATAACTAGTGTTCCTGACTCATTTTTTCCCCCTCTGACCATTTGTGACTCGTGTTACGAGTTTTCAACGTTGACCACACACTGTGAAATTCTTTTGGTCATGGTTAGTGGCCTATGCCTACTTTGATATGTCACTGTACATGGTTGCCACCCGGTGTCACTACGTATTGAAGGTCTTTGTGCTTTCTAGTTGATATCTAGTGTTCCCAAACCATTGTTACCCCCTCTGACTATCTGTGACTCTTGTTGTGAGTTGTCTACGTTGACCACATGAAGTGAAATTCTTTGGTCATGGTCAGTGACATATGCATACTTTGGTTGGTCACTGTGCATGGTAGCCACACTGTGCCACTGCATATTGAAGGTCTTTGTGCTTTCTAGTTGATATCTAGTGTTCCCAAACCATTGTTACCCCCTCTGACTATCTGTGACTCTTGTTGTGAGTTGTCTACGTTGACCACATGAAGTGAAATTCTTTGGTCATGGTCAGTGACATATGCATACTTTGGTTGGTCACTGTGCATGGTAGCCACACTGTGCCACTGCATATTGAAGGTCTTTGTACTTGCTAGTCAATAACTAGTATTCACAAAGCATTGTTTCCCACTCTGACCATTTGTGACTCGTGTTATGAGTTGTCAAAGTTGACCATACATAGTGACATTCTTTGGTCATGGTCAGTGACATATGCCTACTTTGGTTGGTCATTGTACATGGTAGCCACCCCGTGCCACTACGTGTTGATGGTCCTTGTGCTTGCTAGTTGATACCTGGTGTTCCCAAACCATCGTTCCCCCCTATGACCATTTGTGACTTGTATTATGAGTTGTTAACGTGGACCATACACAGCGGATTTCTTTGGTCAAAGGCAGTACATATGCCTTCTTTGGTCGGTCATTGTGCATGGTAGCCACACCGTGCTACTACCTATTGAAGGTCGTTGTACTTGTTAGTTGAAAACTAATATTCCAAAACCATTGTTTCCCCCTTTGACCATTTGTGACTTTTGTCATGGGTTGTGAA
This sequence comes from Penium margaritaceum, assembly GCA_023375785.1. Lineage (NCBI taxonomy): Eukaryota > Viridiplantae > Streptophyta > Zygnematophyceae > Desmidiales > Peniaceae > Penium > Penium margaritaceum. The sequence goes on along the minus strand of SZWC01011552.1, from coordinate 36,507 downwards.
CGTTGACCACCCATATTGAAATTCTTTGGTCATGGTCAGTGACATATGCATAGTTTGTTGTTTGGTGTGCATAGTAGCCACACCGTGCCACTACTTACTGAAGTTATTTGTCCTTTCTAGTCGCTACATAGGATTCCCAATCCATTGTCTCTCCCTCTGACCATTTGTGACTCGTGTTATGAGTTGTCAATGTTGACCACACATAGTGGACTTCTTTGGTCATAGTCAGTGACGTATGCATCATTTGGTTGGTCACTGTGCACGCTAGCCACACCGTGCCACTACTTGTTGAAAGTCTTTGTGTCAGAATACTTCCCGTAAACCCGACAGGACTCACACCAAGCTGGAAAAGAAATTGTCAAGAACGGTTCAGCTCTGGACTGAACTACCTCGGGCGACACACTAGCCGTTGTTGATACACTAACCGTTGTCGGTGCCTTAGTCGGTAAAACGGCTATTTCACCGAGTGATCCCCTAATAAGCGGTCACCCCGCAAGTGTGTCCGGCTAGCGCACAAGAAGCCGTTGCTTATTTTGTCTTGTTCTGTTTTGTATATAAGGAGGATGTTCATTTCCTCCAGTTTAACCAGAACAGTTCCACTCATTCTGTTCTCTTTGGTTCCGCAGTTTTGGCGCCGTGTCCTTGCTCTGCTCGCCTCTCGCCTCCATTGCCTTCACCCACCAATCTCTCGTCATAGCTCTTTCTCTCTTTTGCTCAAGGAAATTCCATCACTCACGTGGATCTCCGCTCCTGCTGTCTACCTCGGAGCTCCGGTGCCTCGCCTCTCTCGAGGCTCCTCGACTAACTCCTTGAACCCGCACTCACTGTCACTTCGCTTTCAGGCTCCTGCATGCTCCATTGCCTCTTCTTGCTTCTGCTCCTGCAGTGCCCACTCATTGCATTCTTCTGACATGGTGTCAGAGCATCAGGCAACATCACCTCGTGCCCTGTGACCGAGTCATCACCCTGCCGCCATCACTATTTCATCTCTGGGCTCTGTACACCTCTGCTGCCACCATCGCCACCTCGCACATCTCCGTTTCATCAGCAGCTGACATCAGGAGTACCGCTTGAAGTGCTTCTCGCGCTGAAGAAACGTCTTGTCATCTTGAGAAAGCCTTGCGTCCATTCCGGGCCCGTGGCCAACGATTGGTGACCTGCCGTGTGCAACAGTCGCAAGCAGCTCCCAAGCCGCAGCCTACTGTCAACTTCCGAGAAGCTTCCTGTCATCCGCACTCTACTACCTCTCATCACCTCACTCGCCGTAAGTGCCTCCACCCTCCTCACCTCGCCTCATCAGCCTCTTCTACTACATCAGCCTCAACCTCCTCAGCTTCTCTGCATTCTTCCTCTCAAGCCGCATCCTCGCGCCGCCTTCTCGCATCGTCAGCTGCAGAAGCGTGACTGCCGCTGACAGGATATCGGACACCACCAGTCTTCCTGCTCCCATTGCGAGCCAACTCGGGAACAAGCCATCACTCTCCTGAAATCAGCAGACCAGCATCTCTGCTCGCCACACTACATCGGTCGCTGCAACCAGTCTTCTCTCGCTGCCAGGATATCGGACACCGCTAGTCTTCCTGCCCGTCGGCCTCGAGCCAACTGGGGAACAAGCCGTCACTCTCCTGCTAAGCGGAGTACTCGGTTGCCTCGCCCGTGCTTCCACCGTACCGCCATCCTCCACCTACCGCGCCCTCCGCATCACCCTGCTCATCTTCATCAACCTTCCCCCCTTTGCATCATCATCATCTTCATCTTCATCTGCCGTCTGCCTACATCGTTCGTGCCACCTAGCGACAACTCTGTCGCCTCTACTCCTCGGATGTCACAAACAGCCATTTTTCAGCAAGTGGTTGCGAATGGTTGTGAGTGGTTGCGAATGGTTGTGAGTGGTTGGGAGTGGTTGAGAGTGGTTGCGAGTAGTTGCAAGTGGTTGCCAATGGTTGCGAGTGGTTGTGAGTGGTTGCAATTGGTTGCGAGTGGTTGTGAGTGGTTGCAAGTGGTTGCAAGTGGTTGTGAGTGATTGCGACTTGTTGCGAGTGGTTGCGAGTGGTGGCAAGTGGTTGCAAGTTGTTGCGAGTATTTGGGAGTGGTTGTGAGTGGTTGAGAGTGGTTTTGAGTGGTTGCAAGTGGTTGGGAGTGGTTGTGAGTGGTTGCGAGTGGTTGCGCCTGGTTGCGAGTAGTTGCAAGTGCTTGCATGTGGTTGCAAGTGGTTGAGAGTTGTTACGAGTGGTTGCGAGTGGTTAGGAGTGGCTTCGAGTGGTTGCGAGTGGTTGCGAGTGGTTGCGAGTGGTTGCGAGTGGTTGCAAGTGGTTGCGAGTGCTTGCGAGTGGTTGCGAGTGGTGGCGAGTGGTTGCGAGTGGTTGCGAGGGGTTGCAAGTGGTTGCGAGTGCTTGCGAGTGGTTGCGAGTGGTGGCGAGTGGTTGCGAGTGGTTGCGAGGGGTTGCAAGTGGTTGCGAGTGCTTGCGAGTGGTTGCGAGTGGTGGCGAGTGGTTGCGAGTGGTTGCGAGGGGTTGCAAGTGGTTGCGAGTGCTTGCGAGTGGTTGCGAGTGGTGGCGAGTGGTTGCGAGTGGTTGCGAGGGGTTGCAAGTGGTTGCGAGTGCTTGCGAGTGGTTGCGAGTGGTGGCGAGTGGTTGCGAGTGGTTGCGAGGGGTTGCAAGTGGTTGCGAGTGCTTGCGAGTGGTTGCGAGTGGTGGCGAGTGGTTGCGAGTGGTTGCGAGGGGTTGCAAGTGGTTGCGAGTGCTTGCGAGTGGTTGCGAGTGGTGGCGAGTGGTTGCGAGTGGTTGCGAGGGGTTGCAAGTGGTTGCGAGTGCTTGCGAGTGGTTGCGAGTGGTGGCGAGTGGTTGCGAGTGGTTGCGAGGGGTTGCAAGTGGTTGCGAGTGCTTGCGAGTGGTTGCGAGTGGTGGCGAGTGGTTGCGAGTGGTTGCGAGGGGTTGCAAGTGGTTGCGAGTGCTTGCGAGTGGTTGCGAGTGGTGGCGAGTGGTTGCGAGTGGTTGCGAGGGGTTGCAAGTGGTTGCGAGTGCTTGCGAGTGGTTGCGAGTGGTGGCGAGTGGTTGCGAGTGGTTGCGAGGGGTTGCAAGTGGTTGCGAGTGCTTGCGAGTGGTTGCGAGTGGTGGCGAGTGGTTGCGAGTGGTTGCGAGGGGTTGCAAGTGGTTGCGAGTGCTTGCGAGTGGTTGCGAGTGGTGGCGAGTGGTTGCGAGTGGTTGCGAGGGGTTGCAAGTGGTTGCGAGTGCTTGCGAGTGGTTGCGAGTGGTGGCGAGTGGTTGCGAGTGGTTGCGAGGGGTTGCAAGTGGTTGCGAGTGCTTGCGAGTGGTTGCGAGTGGTGGCGAGTGGTTGCGAGTGGTTGCGAGGGGTTGCAAGTGGTTGCGAGTGCTTGCGAGTGGTTGCGAGTGGTGGCGAGTGGTTGCGAGTGGTTGCGAGGGGTTGCAAGTGGTTGCGAGTGCTTGCGAGTGGTTGCGAGTGGTGGCGAGTGGTTGCGAGTGGTTGCGAGGGGTTGCAAGTGGTTGCGAGTGCTTGCGAGTGGTTGCGAGTGGTGGCGAGTGGTTGCGAGTGGTTGCGAGGGGTTGCAAGTGGTTGCGAGTGCTTGCGAGTGGTTGCGAGTGGTGGCGAGTGGTTGCGAGTGGTTGCGAGGGGTTGCAAGTGGTTGCGAGTGCTTGCGAGTGGTTGCGAGTGGTGGCGAGTGGTTGCGAGTGGTTGCGAGGGGTTGCAAGTGGTTGCGAGTGCTTGCGAGTGGTTGCGAGTGGTGGCGAGTGGTTGCGAGTGGTTGCGAGGGGTTGCAAGTGGTTGCGAGTGCTTGCGAGTGGTTGCGAGTGGTGGCGAGTGGTTGCGAGTGGTTGCGAGGGGTTGCAAGTGGTTGCGAGTGCTTGCGAGTGGTTGCGAGTGGTGGCGAGTGGTTGCGAGTGGTTGCGAGGGGTTGCAAGTGGTTGCGAGTGCTTGCGAGTGGTTGCGAGTGGTGGCGAGTGGTTGCGAGTGGTTGCGAGGGGTTGCAAGTGGTTGCGAGTGCTTGCGAGTGGTTGCGAGTGGTGGCGAGTGGTTGCGAGTGGTTGCGAGGGGTTGCAAGTGGTTGCGAGTGCTTGCGAGTGGTTGCGAGTGGTGGCGAGTGGTTGCGAGTGGTTGCGAGGGGTTGCAAGTGGTTGCGAGTGCTTGCGAGTGGTTGCGAGTGGTGGCGAGTGGTTGCGAGTGGTTGCGAGGGGTTGCAAGTGGTTGCGAGTGCTTGCGAGTGGTTGCGAGTGGTGGCGAGTGGTTGCGAGTGGTTGCGAGGGGTTGCAAGTGGTTGCGAGTGCTTGCGAGTGGTTGCGAGTGGTGGCGAGTGGTTGCGAGTGGTTGCGAGGGGTTGCAAGTGGTTGCGAGTGCTTGCGAGTGGTTGCGAGTGGTGGCGAGTGGTTGCGAGTGGTTGCGAGGGGTTGCAAGTGGTTGCGAGTGCTTGCGAGTGGTTGCGAGTGGTGGCGAGTGGTTGCGAGTGGTTGCGAATAGTTGCAAGTCGTTGCCAATGGTTGCTAGTGGTTGTGAGTGGTTGTGAGTGGTTGCGAGTGGTTGCGAGAAGTTGCAAGTGGTTGTGAGTTATTTCGAGTGGTTGCGAGTGGTTGCGAGTGGTTACAAGTGGTTGCAATTGGTTGCAAGTGGTTGCAAATGGTTGGGAGTGGTGGCGAGTACTTGCGAGTGTTTGCAAGTAGTTGCAAGTGGTTGCGAGTGGTTGCAAGTGGTTGCAAGTGGTTGCGAGTGGTTGCGAGGGGTTGCAAGTGGATGTGAGTGGTTACGAGTGGTTGTGAGTGGTTGCGAGTGCTTGCGAGTGGTTGCGAGTGATTGTGAGTGGTTACGAGTGGTTGCATGTGGTTGCGGGTGGTTGCGAGTCGTTACAAGTGGTTGCGAGTGGTTGCGAGTGGTTGCGAGTGGTTGCGAGTGGTTGCTAGTGATTGCGAGTGGTTGCAAAAGGTTTTGTGTGGTTGCGAGTGGTTATGAGTGGTTGCGAGAAGCTACGTATGGATTCAAGTGATTGCGAGTGGTTGCGAGTCGTTACGAGTGGTTGCGAGTGGTTGCTAGCAGTTGCGAGTGGTGACAAGTGGTTGTGAGTGGTTGCGAGTGGTTGCGAGTAGTTGCAAGTGGTCCTGAGAGGCTGCGAGTAGTTGCGAGTGGTTGCAAGTGGTTGCGAGTGGTTGCAAGTGGTTGCGAGTGCTTGCGAGTGGTTGCGAGTGGTTGCGAGTAGTTGCAAGTGGTTGCAAGTGGTTGAAAGTGGTTACGAATGGTTAGGAGTGGTTAGGAGTGGCTGCGAGTGGTTGCAAGTGGTTGCGAGTGGTTGCGAGTGGTGTGACTGGTTGCGAGTGGTTGCGAGTGGTTGCGAGTGGTTGGAAGTGCTTGCGAATAGTTGCGAGTGGTTGCCAATGGTTGCGAGTGCTTGTGAGTGGTTGTGAGTGGTTGCGAGTGATTGCGAGTGGTTGCGAGTGGTTGTGACTTATTTTGAGTGGTTGCGAGTGGTTGCGAGTGGTTACAAGTGGTTGCAATTGGTTGCAAGTGGTTGCAATTGGTTGCGAGTGGTTGCAAGTGGTTGCAAGTGGTAGCGAGTGGGTGCGAGTGGTTGCGAGTGGTTGTGTGTCGTTGTGAATGGTTGTGAGCGGTTACGAGTGCTTGCGAGTGGTTGCGAGAGGCTGCAAGCGGTTGCGAGTGGTTGTGTGTCGTTGTGAATGGTTGTGAGCGGTTACGAGTGCTTGCGAGTGGTTGCGAGAGGCTGCAAGCGGTTGCGAGTGGTTGTGTGTCGTTGTGAATGGTTGTGAGCGGTTACGAGTGCTTGCGAGTGGTTGCGAGAGGCTGCAAGCGGTTGCGAGTGGTTGTGTGTCGTTGTGAATGGTTGTGAGCGGTTACGAGTGCTTGCGAGTGGTTGCGAGAGGCTGCAAGCGGTTGCGAGTGGTTGTGTGTCGTTGTGAATGGTTGTGAGCGGTTACGAGTGCTTGCGAGTGGTTGCGAGAGGCTGCAAGCGGTTGCGAGTGGTTGTGTGTCGTTGTGAATGGTTGTGAGCGGTTACGAGTGCTTGCGAGTGGTTGCGAGAGGCTGCAAGCGGTTGCGAGTGGTTGTGTGTCGTTGTGAATGGTTGTGAGCGGTTACGAGTGCTTGCGAGTGGTTGCGAGAGGCTGCAAGCGGTTGCGAGTGGTTGTGTGTCGTTGTGAATGGTTGTGAGCGGTTACGAGTGCTTGCGAGTGGTTGCGAGAGGCTGCAAGCGGTTGCGAGTGGTTGTGTGTCGTTGTGAATGGTTGTGAGCGGTTACGAGTGCTTGCGAGTGGTTGCGAGAGGCTGCAAGCGGTTGCGAGTGGTTGTGTGTCGTTGTGAATGGTTGTGAGCGGTTACGAGTGCTTGCGAGTGGTTGCGAGAGGCTGCAAGCGGTTGCGAGTGGTTGTGTGTCGTTGTGAATGGTTGTGAGCGGTTACGAGTGCTTGCGAGTGGTTGCGAGAGGCTGCAAGCGGTTGCGAGTGGTTGTGTGTCGTTGTGAATGGTTGTGAGCGGTTACGAGTGCTTGCGAGTGGTTGCGAGAGGCTGCAAGCGGTTGCGAGTGGTTGTGTGTCGTTGTGAATGGTTGTGAGCGGTTACGAGTGCTTGCGAGTGGTTGCGAGAGGCTGCAAGCGGTTGCGAGTGGTTGTGTGTCGTTGTGAATGGTTGTGAGCGGTTACGAGTGCTTGCGAGTGGTTGCGAGAGGCTGCAAGCGGTTGCGAGTGGTTGTGTGTCGTTGTGAATGGTTGTGAGCGGTTACGAGTGCTTGCGAGTGGTTGCGAGAGGCTGCAAGCGGTTGCGAGTGGTTGTGTGTCGTTGTGAATGGTTGTGAGCGGTTACGAGTGCTTGCGAGTGGTTGCGAGAGGCTGCAAGCGGTTGCGAGTGGTTGTGTGTCGTTGTGAATGGTTGTGAGCGGTTACGAGTGCTTGCGAGTGGTTGCGAGAGGCTGCAAGCGGTTGCGAGTGGTTGTGTGTCGTTGTGAATGGTTGTGAGCGGTTACGAGTGCTTGCGAGTGGTTGCGAGAGGCTGCAAGCGGTTGCGAGTGGTTGTGTGTCGTTGTGAATGGTTGTGAGCGGTTACGAGTGCTTGCGAGTGGTTGCGAGAGGCTGCAAGCGGTTGCGAGTGGTTGTGTGTCGTTGTGAATGGTTGTGAGCGGTTACGAGTGCTTGCGAGTGGTTGCGAGAGGCTGCAAGCGGTTGCGAGTGGTTGTGTGTCGTTGTGAATGGTTGTGAGCGGTTACGAGTGCTTGCGAGTGGTTGCGAGAGGCTGCAAGCGGTTGCGAGTGGTTGTGTGTCGTTGTGAATGGTTGTGAGCGGTTACGAGTGCTTGCGAGTGGTTGCGAGAGGCTGCAAGCGGTTGCGAGTGGTTGTGTGTCGTTGTGAATGGTTGTGAGCGGTTACGAGTGCTTGCGAGTGGTTGCGAGAGGCTGCAAGCGGTTGCGAGTGGTTGTGTGTCGTTGTGAATGGTTGTGAGCGGTTACGAGTGCTTGCGAGTGGTTGCGAGAGGCTGCAAGCGGTTGCGAGTGGTTGTGTGTCGTTGTGAATGGTTGTGAGCGGTTACGAGTGCTTGCGAGTGGTTGCGAGAGGCTGCAAGCGGTTGCGAGTGGTTGTGTGTCGTTGTGAATGGTTGTGAGCGGTTACGAGTGCTTGCGAGTGGTTGCGAGAGGCTGCAAGCGGTTGCGAGTGGTTGTGTGTCGTTGTGAATGGTTGTGAGCGGTTACGAGTGCTTGCGAGTGGTTGCGAGAGGCTGCAAGCGGTTGCGAGTGGTTGTGTGTCGTTGTGAATGGTTGTGAGCGGTTACGAGTGCTTGCGAGTGGTTGCGAGAGGCTGCAAGCGGTTGCGAGTGGTTGTGTGTCGTTGTGAATGGTTGTGAGCGGTTACGAGTGCTTGCGAGTGGTTGCGAGAGGCTGCAAGCGGTTGCGAGTGGTTGTGTGTCGTTGTGAATGGTTGTGAGCGGTTACGAGTGCTTGCGAGTGGTTGCGAGAGGCTGCAAGCGGTTGCGAGTGGTTGTGTGTCGTTGTGAATGGTTGTGAGCGGTTACGAGTGCTTGCGAGTGGTTGCGAGAGGCTGCAAGCGGTTGCGAGTGGTTGTGTGTCGTTGTGAATGGTTGTGAGCGGTTACGAGTGCTTGCGAGTGGTTGCGAGAGGCTGCAAGCGGTTGCGAGTGGTTGTGTGTCGTTGTGAATGGTTGTGAGCGGTTACGAGTGCTTGCGAGTGGTTGCGAGAGGCTGCAAGCGGTTGCGAGTGGTTGTGTGTCGTTGTGAATGGTTGTGAGCGGTTACGAGTGCTTGCGAGTGGTTGCGAGAGGCTGCAAGCGGTTGCGAGTGGTTGTGTGTCGTTGTGAATGGTTGTGAGCGGTTACGAGTGCTTGCGAGTGGTTGCGAGAGGCTGCAAGCGGTTGCGAGTGGTTGTGTGTCGTTGTGAATGGTTGTGAGCGGTTACGAGTGCTTGCGAGTGGTTGCGAGAGGCTGCAAGCGGTTGCGAGTGGTTGTGTGTCGTTGTGAATGGTTGTGAGCGGTTACGAGTGCTTGCGAGTGGTTGCGAGAGGCTGCAAGCGGTTGCGAGTGGTTGTGTGTCGTTGTGAATGGTTGTGAGCGGTTACGAGTGCTTGCGAGTGGTTGCGAGAGGCTGCAAGCGGTTGCGAGTGGTTGTGTGTCGTTGTGAATGGTTGTGAGCGGTTACGAGTGCTTGCGAGTGGTTGCGAGAGGCTGCAAGCGGTTGCGAGTGGTTGTGTGTCGTTGTGAATGGTTGTGAGCGGTTACGAGTGCTTGCGAGTGGTTGCGAGAGGCTGCAAGCGGTTGCGAGTGGTTGTGTGTCGTTGTGAATGGTTGTGAGCGGTTACGAGTGCTTGCGAGTGGTTGCGAGAGGCTGCAAGCGGTTGCGAGTGGTTGTGTGTCGTTGTGAATGGTTGTGAGCGGTTACGAGTGCTTGCGAGTGGTTGCGAGAGGCTGCAAGCGGTTGCGAGTGGTTGTGTGTCGTTGTGAATGGTTGTGAGCGGTTACGAGTGCTTGCGAGTGGTTGCGAGAGGCTGCAAGCGGTTGCGAGTGGTTGTGTGTCGTTGTGAATGGTTGTGAGCGGTTACGAGTGCTTGCGAGTGGTTGCGAGAGGCTGCAAGCGGTTGCGAGTGGTTGTGTGTCGTTGTGAATGGTTGTGAGCGGTTACGAGTGCTTGCGAGTGGTTGCGAGAGGCTGCAAGCGGTTGCGAGTGGTTGTGTGTCGTTGTGAATGGTTGTGAGCGGTTACGAGTGCTTGCGAGTGGTTGCGAGAGGCTGCAAGCGGTTGCGAGTGGTTGTGTGTCGTTGTGAATGGTTGTGAGCGGTTACGAGTGCTTGCGAGTGGTTGCGAGAGGCTGCAAGCGGTTGCGAGTGGTTGTGTGTCGTTGTGAATGGTTGTGAGCGGTTACGAGTGCTTGCGAGTGGTTGCGAGAGGCTGCAAGCGGTTGCGAGTGGTTGTGTGTCGTTGTGAATGGTTGTGAGCGGTTACGAGTGCTTGCGAGTGGTTGCGAGAGGCTGCAAGCGGTTGCGAGTGGTTGTGTGTCGTTGTGAATGGTTGTGAGCGGTTACGAGTGCTTGCGAGTGGTTGCGAGAGGCTGCAAGCGGTTGCGAGTGGTTGTGTGTCGTTGTGAATGGTTGTGAGCGGTTACGAGTGCTTGCGAGTGGTTGCGAGAGGCTGCAAGCGGTTGCGAGTGGTTGTGTGTCGTTGTGAATGGTTGTGAGCGGTTACGAGTGCTTGCGAGTGGTTGCGAGAGGCTGCAAGCGGTTGCGAGTGGTTGTGTGTCGTTGTGAATGGTTGTGAGCGGTTACGAGTGCTTGCGAGTGGTTGCGAGAGGCTGCAAGCGGTTGCGAGTGGTTGTGTGTCGTTGTGAATGGTTGTGAGCGGTTACGAGTGCTTGCGAGTGGTTGCGAGAGGCTGCAAGCGGTTGCGAGTGGTTGTGTGTCGTTGTGAATGGTTGTGAGCGGTTACGAGTGCTTGCGAGTGGTTGCGAGAGGCTGCAAGCGGTTGCGAGTGGTTGTGTGTCGTTGTGAATGGTTGTGAGCGGTTACGAGTGCTTGCGAGTGGTTGCGAGAGGCTGCAAGCGGTTGCGAGTGGTTGTGTGTCGTTGTGAATGGTTGTGAGCGGTTACGAGTGCTTGCGAGTGGTTGCGAGAGGCTGCAAGCGGTTGCGAGTGGTTGTGTGTCGTTGTGAATGGTTGTGAGCGGTTACGAGTGCTTGCGAGTGGTTGCGAGAGGCTGCAAGCGGTTGCGAGTGGTTGTGTGTCGTTGTGAATGGTTGTGAGCGGTTACGAGTGCTTGCGAGTGGTTGCGAGAGGCTGCAAGCGGTTGCGAGTGGTTGTGTGTCGTTGTGAATGGTTGTGAGCGGTTACGAGTGCTTGCGAGTGGTTGCGAGAGGCTGCAAGCGGTTGCGAGTGGTTGTGTGTCGTTGTGAATGGTTGTGAGCGGTTACGAGTGCTTGCGAGTGGTTGCGAGAGGCTGCAAGCGGTTGCGAGTGGTTGCGAGTGGTTGCGAGTGGTTGCGAGTGGTTGCGAGTAGTTGCAAGTGGTTACCAATGGTTGCGAGTGGTTGTGAGTGGTTGCGAGTGGTTACGAGTTGTTGCGAGTTATTCCGAGTGGCTGCAAGTGGTTGCGAGTGGTTGTAAGTGTTTACAAGTGGTTGCAATTTGTTGCAAGTGATTGCAATTGGTTGCGAATTGTTGCAAGTGGTTGCGAGTGGTTGCGAGTGGCTGTGAGTGGTTGTGAATGGTTACGACTTGTTGCGAGTGGTTGCAAGTGGTGGTGAGTGGTTGAAAGTGGTTACGTGTGGTTTCGAGTGGTTGCAAGTGGTTGGGAGTGGCTGCAAGTGGTTGCGAGTGGTTGCAAGTCGTTGCCAGTGGTTGCGAGTGGTTGTGAGTTGCTGCAAGTGGTTGCAAGTGGTTGTAAGTGGTTGCGAGTGGTTGCGAGTGGTTGCGAGTGGTAGCGAGTGGTTGCGAGTGGTTGTGAGTAGTTGCAAGTGGTTGCATGTGGTTGCAAGTGGTTGCGAGTGGTTACGAGTGGTTAGGAGTGGTTAGGTGTGGCTGCGAGTGGTTGTGAGTGGTTGCGAGTGGTTGCGAGTGGTTGCGTGTGGTTGCGAGTGGTTGTGAGTGGTTGGGAGTGGTTGCATGTGGTTGCGAGTGTTTGCGAGTTGTTGCGAGTGGTTGCGAGTGGTTGCGAATAGTTGAGAGTGGTTGCCAATGGTTGCAAGTGGTTGTGAGTGGTTGCGAGTGGTTACGAGTGGTT
>SZWC01011552.1:6647-24110 GCA_023375785.1 Penium margaritaceum | reverse complement strand
GAGTGGTTGCGAGTGGTTGCAAGTGGTTGCATGTGGTTACAAGTGGTTGCGAGTGGTTACGAGTGGTTGCGAGTGGTTACGAGTGGCTGCGAGTGGTTGCGAGTCGTTGCGAGTGGTTGCGAATAGTTGTAAATGGTTGCGAGTGGTAGAAGGTTGTTGTGAGTGGTTGCAATTGGTTGCAAGTGGTTGCGAGTGGTTTTGTGTGGTTGTGAGTGGTTTCGAGTGGTTGCGAGTTGCGTATGGTTGCGAGTGGTTGGAAGTGGTTGTGAGTGGTTGCAAGTAGTTGCGAGTGGTTTCAAGTGGTTGCGAGTAGTTACAAGTGGTTGTGAGTGGTTGTGGGTGATTGCAAGTGGTTGTGAGTGGTTGTGAGTGGTTGCAAGTGGTTGAGAGTAGTTGCGAGTGGTTGCGAGTGATTGCGAGTGGTCCAGTGGTTGCGAGTGGTTGCGAGTGGTTGCAAGTGATTGCGAGTGGTGGCGAGTGGTTTCGAGTGGTTGCGAGTGGTTGCGAGTGGTTGCGAGTGGTTGCGAGTGGTTGCGAGTGGTTGTGTGTCGTTGTGAATGGTTGTGAGCTGTTACGAGTGCTTGCGAGTGGTTACGAGTGGTGGCAAGTGGTTGCGATTGGTTGCGAGTGGTTGTGAGTGGTTGCGAGTGGTTGCGAGTAGTTGCAAGTGGTTGCCAATGGTTGCGAGTGGTTGTGAGTGGTTGCGAGTGGTTGTGAGTGGTTGCGGGTGGTTGCGAGTTATTTCGAGTGGTTGCGAGTGGTTGCGAATGGTTGCAAGTGGTTGCGATTGGTTGCAAGTGATTGCAATTGGTTGCGAGTGGTTGCGAGTCGTTGCGAGTGGTTGTGAGTGGTTGCGAGTGGTTGGGACTTGTTGCGAGTGGTTGCAAGTGGTGGCGAGTGGTTGCACGTGGTTGCTAGTGGTTGGGAGTGGTTGTGAGTGGTTGCGAGTGGTTTTGAGTGGTTCCAAGTGGTTGGGAGTGGTTGCGAGTGGTTGCGAGTGGTTGCAAGTGGTTGCGAGTGGTTGCGAGTGGTTGTGAGTGGTTGCAAGTGGTTGGGAGTGGTTGCGAGTGGTTGTGAGTGATTGCAAGTGGTTGCGAGTGGTTGCAAGTGGTTGGGAGTGGATGCAAGTGGTTGCGAGTGGTTGCAAGTGGTTGGGAGTGGATGCAAGTGGTTGCGAGTGGTTGCAAGTGGTTGGGAGTGGATGCAAGTGGTTGCGAGTGGTTGCAAGTGGTTGGGAGTGGATGCAAGTGGTTGCGAGTGGTTGCAAGTGGTTGGGAGTGGATGCAAGTGGTTGCGAGTGGTTGCAAGTGGTTGGGAGTGGATGCAAGTGGTTGCGAGTGGTTGCAAGTGGTTGGGAGTGGATGCAAGTGGTTGCGAGTGGTTGCAAGTGGTTGGGAGTGGATGCAAGTGGTTGCGAGTGGTTGCAAGTGGTTGGGAGTGGATGCAAGTGGTTGCGAGTGGTTGCAAGTGGTTGGGAGTGGATGCAAGTGGTTGCGAGTGGTTGCAAGTGGTTGGGAGTGGATGCAAGTGGTTGCGAGTGGTTGCAAGTGGTTGGGAGTGGATGCAAGTGGTTGCGAGTGGTTGCAAGTGGTTGGGAGTGGATGCAAGTGGTTGCGAGTGGTTGCAAGTGGTTGGGAGTGGATGCAAGTGGTTGCGAGTGGTTGCAAGTGGTTGGGAGTGGATGCAAGTGGTTGCGAGTGGTTGCAAGTGGTTGGGAGTGGATGCAAGTGGTTGCGAGTGGTTGCAAGTGGTTGGGAGTGGATGCAAGTGGTTGCGAGTGGTTGCAAGTGGTTGGGAGTGGATGCAAGTGGTTGCGAGTGGTTGCAAGTGGTTGGGAGTGGATGCAAGTGGTTGCGAGTGGTTGCAAGTGGTTGGGAGTGGATGCAAGTGGTTGCGAGTGGTTGCAAGTGGTTGGGAGTGGATGCAAGTGGTTGCGAGTGGTTGCAAGTGGTTGGGAGTGGATGCAAGTGGTTGCGAGTGGTTGCAAGTGGTTGGGAGTGGATGCAAGTGGTTGCGAGTGGTTGCAAGTGGTTGGGAGTGGATGCAAGTGGTTGCGAGTGGTTGCAAGTGGTTGGGAGTGGATGCAAGTGGTTGCGAGTGGTTGCAAGTGGTTGGGAGTGGATGCAAGTGGTTGCGAGTGGTTGCAAGTGGTTGGGAGTGGATGCAAGTGGTTGCGAGTGGTTGCAAGTGGTTGGGAGTGGATGCAAGTGGTTGCGAGTGGTTGCAAGTGGTTGGGAGTGGATGCAAGTGGTTGCGAGTGGTTGCAAGTGGTTGGGAGTGGATGCAAGTGGTTGCGAGTGGTTGCAAGTGGTTGGGAGTGGATGCAAGTGGTTGCGAGTGGTTGCAAGTGGTTGGGAGTGGATGCAAGTGGTTGCGAGTGGTTGCAAGTGGTTGGGAGTGGATGCAAGTGGTTGCGAGTGGTTGCAAGTGGTTGGGAGTGGATGCAAGTGGTTGCGAGTGGTTGCAAGTGGTTGGGAGTGGATGCAAGTGGTTGCGAGTGGTTGCAAGTGGTTGGGAGTGGATGCAAGTGGTTGCGAGTGGTTGCAAGTGGTTGGGAGTGGATGCAAGTGGTTGCGAGTGGTTGCAAGTGGTTGGGAGTGGATGCAAGTGGTTGCGAGTGGTTGCAAGTGGTTGGGAGTGGATGCAAGTGGTTGCGAGTGGTTGCAAGTGGTTGGGAGTGGATGCAAGTGGTTGCGAGTGGTTGCAAGTGGTTGGGAGTGGATGCAAGTGGTTGCGAGTGGTTGCAAGTGGTTGGGAGTGGATGCAAGTGGTTGCGAGTGGTTGCAAGTGGTTGGGAGTGGATGCAAGTGGTTGCGAGTGGTTGCAAGTGGTTGGGAGTGGATGCAAGTGGTTGCGAGTGGTTGCAAGTGGTTGGGAGTGGATGCAAGTGGTTGCGAGTGGTTGCAAGTGGTTGGGAGTGGATGCAAGTGGTTGCGAGTGGTTGCAAGTGGTTGGGAGTGGATGCAAGTGGTTGCGAGTGGTTGCAAGTGGTTGGGAGTGGATGCAAGTGGTTGCGAGTGGTTGCAAGTGGTTGGGAGTGGATGCAAGTGGTTGCGAGTGGTTGCAAGTGGTTGGGAGTGGATGCAAGTGGTTGCGAGTGGTTGCAAGTGGTTGGGAGTGGATGCAAGTGGTTGCGAGTGGTTGCAAGTGGTTGGGAGTGGATGCAAGTGGTTGCGAGTGGTTGCAAGTGGTTGGGAGTGGATGCAAGTGGTTGCGAGTGGTTGCAAGTGGTTGGGAGTGGATGCAAGTGGTTGCGAGTGGTTGCAAGTGGTTGGGAGTGGATGCAAGTGGTTGCGAGTGGTTGCAAGTGGTTGGGAGTGGATGCAAGTGGTTGCGAGTGGTTGCAAGTGGTTGGGAGTGGATGCAAGTGGTTGCGAGTGGTTGCAAGTGGTTGGGAGTGGATGCAAGTGGTTGCGAGTGGTTGCAAGTGGTTGGGAGTGGATGCAAGTGGTTGCGAGTGGTTGCAAGTGGTTGGGAGTGGATGCAAGTGGTTGCGAGTGGTTGCAAGTGGTTGGGAGTGGATGCAAGTGGTTGCGAGTGGTTGCAAGTGGTTGGGAGTGGATGCAAGTGGTTGCGAGTGGTTGCAAGTGGTTGGGAGTGGATGCAAGTGGTTGCGAGTGGTTGCAAGTGGTTGGGAGTGGATGCAAGTGGTTGCGAGTGGTTGCAAGTGGTTGGGAGTGGATGCAAGTGGTTGCGAGTGGTTGCAAGTGGTTGGGAGTGGATGCAAGTGGTTGCGAGTGGTTGCAAGTGGTTGGGAGTGGATGCAAGTGGTTGCGAGTGGTTGCAAGTGGTTGGGAGTGGATGCAAGTGGTTGCGAGTGGTTGCAAGTGGTTGGGAGTGGATGCAAGTGGTTGCGAGTGGTTGCAAGTGGTTGGGAGTGGATGCAAGTGGTTGCGAGTGGTTGCAAGTGGTTGGGAGTGGATGCAAGTGGTTGCGAGTGGTTGCAAGTGGTTGGGAGTGGATGCAAGTGGTTGCGAGTGGTTGCAAGTGGTTGGGAGTGGATGCAAGTGGTTGCGAGTGGTTGCAAGTGGTTGGGAGTGGATGCAAGTGGTTGCGAGTGGTTGCAAGTGGTTGGGAGTGGATGCAAGTGGTTGCGAGTGGTTGCAAGTGGTTGGGAGTGGATGCAAGTGGTTGCGAGTGGTTGCAAGTGGTTGGGAGTGGATGCAAGTGGTTGCGAGTGGTTGCAAGTGGTTGGGAGTGGATGCAAGTGGTTGCGAGTGGTTGCAAGTGGTTGGGAGTGGATGCAAGTGGTTGCGAGTGGTTGCAAGTGGTTGGGAGTGGATGCAAGTGGTTGCGAGTGGTTGCAAGTGGTTGGGAGTGGATGCAAGTGGTTGCGAGTGGTTGCAAGTGGTTGGGAGTGGATGCAAGTGGTTGCGAGTGGTTGCAAGTGGTTGGGAGTGGATGCAAGTGGTTGCGAGTGGTTGCAAGTGGTTGGGAGTGGATGCAAGTGGTTGCGAGTGGTTGCAAGTGGTTGGGAGTGGATGCAAGTGGTTGCGAGTGGTTGCAAGTGGTTGGGAGTGGATGCAAGTGGTTGCGAGTGGTTGCAAGTGGTTGTGAGTGGTTGTGAGTGGTTGCGAGTGATTGCGAGTGGTTGCGAGTGGTTGCAAGTCGTTGCCAGTGGTTGCGAGTGGTTGTGAGTTGCTGCAAGTGGTTGCAAGTGGTTGTAAGTGGTTGCGAGTGGTTGCGAGTGGTTGCGAGTGGTTGCGAGTGGTTGCGAGTGGTTGCGAGTAGTTGCAGATGGTTGCATGTGGTTGCAAGTGGTTGCGAGTGGTTACGAGTGGTTGCGAGTGGTTAGGAGTGGTTGCGAGTGGTTGTGAGTGGTTGCAAGTGGTTGCGAGTGGTTGTGAGTGGTTGCGAGTGGTTGTGAGTGGTTGGGAGTGGTTGTAAGTGGTTGCGAGTGGTTGCGAGAGGCTGCAAGCGGTTGCGAGTGGTTGCAAATAGTTAAGAGTGGTTGCCAATGGTTGCAAGTGGTTGTGAGTGGTTGCGAGTGTTTGTGAGTGGTTGTAAGACGTTGCGAGTGGTTGCGAGTTATTTTGAGTGGTTGCGAGTGGTTGCGAGTGCTTGTGAGTGGTTTCCAGTGGTTGCAAGTGGTAGGGAGTGGCTGCAAGTGGTTGCGAGTGGTTGCAAGTGGTTGCCAGTGGTTGCGAGTGGTTGTGAGTTGCTGCGAGTGGTTGCGAGTGATTGCAAGTGGTTGCGAGCGGTTGGGAGTGGTTGCAAGTGGTTGCGAGTGGTTGCGAGTAGTTGCAAGTGGTTGCATGTGGTTGCAAGTGGTTGTGAGTGGTTACGAGTGGTCGCAAGTGGTTAGGAGTGGCTACAAGTGGTTGTGAGTGGTCGGAGTGGTTGCGACTGATTGCGAGTGGTTGTGAGTGGTTGGGAGTGGTTGCAAGTGGTTGCGAGTGGTTGCGAGTGGTTGCGAGTGTTTGCGAGTGGTTGCGAATAGTTGCGAGTGCTTGCCAATGATTGCGAGTGGTTGTGAGTGGTTGCAAATGGTTGCGAGTGGTTGTGAGTGGTTGTGAGTGGTTGCGAGTGGTTGCGAGTTATTTCGAGTGGTTGCGAGTGGTTGCGAGTGGTTGTAAATGGTTACAAGAGGTTGCAATTGGTTGCAAGTGGTTGCATTTGGTTGCGAGTGGTTGCAAGTGGTTGCAAGTAGTTGCGAGTGGTTGCGAGTGGGTGCGAGTGGCTGCGAGTGGTTGCAAGTGGTTGCGAGTGGTTGGGAGTGGTTGCAAGTGGTTGTGAGTGGTTGGGAGTGGTTGTGAGTGCTTGTGAGTGGTTGGGAGTGGTTGCGAGTGGTTGCGAGTGGTTGGGAGTGGTTGTAAGTGGTTGCGAGTGTTTGCAAGCGGTTGCAAGTGGCTGCGAGTGGTTCCGAGTGGCTGCGAGTGATTGCGAGTGGTTGCGAGTGGTTGCGAGTGGTTGCAAGTGGTTGCGAGTGGTTGTCAGTGGTTGCGAGTAGTTGCAAGTGGTTGCATGTCGTTGCAAGTGGTTGCGAGTGGTTACGAGTGGTTGCGAGTGGTTACGAGTGGCTGCGAGTGGTTGCAACTGGTTGCGAGTGGTTGTGAATGGTTGCAAGTGGTTGCGAGTGGTTGCATGTGGTTGCGAGTGGTTGCGAGTGGTTTTGTGTGGTGGTGAGTGGTTGCGAGTGGTTGCCAGTTGCGTATGGTTGCGAGTGGTTGCAAGTGGTTGTGAGTGGTTGCAAGTGGTTGCGACTGGTTGTGAGTGGTTGTGAGTGGTTGCGAGTGGTTGCAAGTGGTTGCGAGTGGTTACAAGTGGTTATGAGTGGTTGTGGGTGATTGCGAGTGGTTGCAAGTCGTTGTGAGTGGTTGCAAGTTGTTACGAGTGGTTGCGAGTGGTTACGAGTGGTTGTGAGTGATTGCGAGTGGTCCAGTGGTTGCGAGTGGTTGCGAGTGGTTGCAAGTGGTTGCGAGTGGTTGCGAGTGGTTGCGAGTGGTTGCAAGTGGTTACGAGTGGTTACGAGTGGTTGCGAGTGGTTGCAAGTGGTTACGAGTGGTTACGAGTGGTTGCGAGTGGTTGCAAGTGGTTACGAGTGGTTACGAGTGGTTGCGAGTGGTTGCAAGTGGTTACGAGTGGTTACGAGTGGTTGCGAGTGGTTGCAAGTGGTTACGAGTGGTTACGAGTGGTTGCGAGTGGTTGCAAGTGGTTACGAGTGGTTACGAGTGGTTGCGAGTGGTTGCAAGTGGTTACGAGTGGTTACGAGTGGTTGCGAGTGGTTGCAAGTGGTTACGAGTGGTTACGAGTGGTTGCGAGTGGTTGCAAGTGGTTACGAGTGGTTACGAGTGGTTGCGAGTGGTTGCAAGTGGTTACGAGTGGTTACGAGTGGTTGCGAGTGGTTGCAAGTGGTTACGAGTGGTTACGAGTGGTTGCGAGTGGTTGCAAGTGGTTACGAGTGGTTACGAGTGGTTGCGAGTGGTTGCAAGTGGTTACGAGTGGTTACGAGTGGTTGCGAGTGGTTGCAAGTGGTTACGAGTGGTTACGAGTGGTTGCGAGTGGTTGCAAGTGGTTACGAGTGGTTACGAGTGGTTGCGAGTGGTTGCAAGTGGTTACGAGTGGTTACGAGTGGTTGCGAGTGGTTGCAAGTGGTTACGAGTGGTTACGAGTGGTTGCGAGTGGTTGCAAGTGGTTACGAGTGGTTACGAGTGGTTGCGAGTGGTTGCAAGTGGTTACGAGTGGTTACGAGTGGTTGCGAGTGGTTGCAAGTGGTTACGAGTGGTTACGAGTGGTTGCGAGTGGTTGCAAGTGGTTACGAGTGGTTACGAGTGGTTGCGAGTGGTTGCAAGTGGTTACGAGTGGTTACGAGTGGTTGCGAGTGGTTGCAAGTGGTTACGAGTGGTTACGAGTGGTTGCGAGTGGTTGCAAGTGGTTACGAGTGGTTACGAGTGGTTGCGAGTGGTTGCAAGTGGTTACGAGTGGTTACGAGTGGTTGCGAGTGGTTGCAAGTGGTTACGAGTGGTTACGAGTGGTTGCGAGTGGTTGCAAGTGGTTACGAGTGGTTACGAGTGGTTGCGAGTGGTTGCAAGTGGTTACGAGTGGTTACGAGTGGTTGCGAGTGGTTGCAAGTGGTTACGAGTGGTTACGAGTGGTTGCGAGTGGTTGCAAGTGGTTACGAGTGGTTACGAGTGGTTGCGAGTGGTTGCAAGTGGTTACGAGTGGTTACGAGTGGTTGCGAGTGGTTGCAAGTGGTTACGAGTGGTTACGAGTGGTTGCGAGTGGTTGCAAGTGGTTACGAGTGGTTACGAGTGGTTGCGAGTGGTTGCAAGTGGTTACGAGTGGTTACGAGTGGTTGCGAGTGGTTGCAAGTGGTTACGAGTGGTTACGAGTGGTTGCGAGTGGTTGCAAGTGGTTACGAGTGGTTACGAGTGGTTGCGAGTGGTTGCAAGTGGTTACGAGTGGTTACGAGTGGTTGCGAGTGGTTGCAAGTGGTTACGAGTGGTTACGAGTGGTTGCGAGTGGTTGCAAGTGGTTACGAGTGGTTACGAGTGGTTGCGAGTGGTTGCAAGTGGTTACGAGTGGTTACGAGTGGTTGCGAGTGGTTGCAAGTGGTTACGAGTGGTTACGAGTGGTTGCGAGTGGTTGCAAGTGGTTACGAGTGGTTACGAGTGGTTGCGAGTGGTTGCAAGTGGTTACGAGTGGTTACGAGTGGTTGCGAGTGGTTGCAAGTGGTTACGAGTGGTTACGAGTGGTTGCGAGTGGTTGCAAGTGGTTACGAGTGGTTACGAGTGGTTGCGAGTGGTTGCAAGTGGTTACGAGTGGTTACGAGTGGTTGCGAGTGGTTGCGAGTGGTTACAAGTGGTTGCGATTGGCTGCAAGTGGTTGCAACTGGTTGCGAGTGGTTGCAAGTGGTTGCAAGTGGTTGCGAGTGGTCCGAGTGGTGGCGAGTGGTTGCGAGTGGTTGCGAGTGGTTGTGAGTGATTGCGAGTGGTTGTGAGTGGTTGTGAGTGGTTGCGAGTGGTTGCAAGTGGTTGCATGTGGTTGCAAGTGGTTGCGAGTGGTTGCAAGTGGTTGCGAGTGGTTACGAGTGGCTGCGAGTGGTTGCGAGTGGTTGCGAGTGGTTGCGAGTGGTTGCAAGTAGTTGCAAGTGGTTGCGAGTGGTTTTGTGTGGTTGTGAGTGGTTGCGAGTGGTTGCGAGTTGCGTACGGTTGCGTGTGGTTGCAAGTGGTTGTGAGTGGTTGCAAGTGGCTGCGAGTGGTTGTGAGTGGTTGTGAGTAGTTGCAAGTGGTTGCAAGTGGTTGCGAGTGGTTACAAGTTGTTGTGAGTGGTTGTGAGTGATTGCGAGTGGTTGCGCGTGGTTGTGAGTGGTTCCAAGTGTTTGCAAGTGGTTGTTGTTGGAAATCATCGACTCCGACAATAGTTATTCCCACTTTCTCGATAACGGTTCAGGTCCAAGACCGAGCCAACTTGACCTAACGGCTCTCTGTCAGTTTGACCGTTGAGTTCGATGTGTCAAGTCATCCCCTAATAACGTGACATCTGTCACCCGCGTTCGGCTAGCGGAAAGAAGCCGTTGCTTTGCTCATTTGTCCTGTTCTACCCTTTTTATACTGAGGATGTTCATTCCCTTGAGTTAACCAGAACAAATCTGCTCATCCTGTTCCCCCTTGGTTCTGCGGTTTCGCCGCCGTGTCCAGGCCCTGCTCGCCTCTCCCTTCGATTGCCTTCGCCCAGCACTGTCCCCTCAGAGCTCTTTGCTTCACCGTCCTCAACCTTTCGCTTTCGTCACCTCCCTCACTTCGCTCTCACGATCTCCGCTCTGCACTCTGTCTACCTCGGATCTCCAGTGGCTCGCCTCCTCTTGTGGCCCTGCGACTAACTCCTTGGATTCGCATGCATCGCTCTGCTCTACTTCACTCCTGTCGCTCCCATTACTTCTACTCGCTTCTGCTCCTGGCGTCCTCACTTAGTGCATTCTTCTGACATGGTATCAGAGCATTAGGCGACATCATCTGGTGCCCCGTGGCCGAGTCATCTCTCTGCCGCCACCATTCTGTCCCCTCTCGATTCTGCCTTCCTCTGCTGCCGTCACCGCCACAGCGCGTCCCTCCGCTTCATCAGCAGCTGACATAAGCAGCACCACTTCAAGTGCTCCTCGCGCTGAAGCAGTGTTGACCTCTGCCCATCGGCCATCGATGCCCATCGATGCCCATCGGTCCATCGATGGACCCCTTTCCGGGGGCATCGATGGGGACCCTCATGCAAGTGCCTCTACTCTGTCCAGAACTGCTTAGATTCTTCGGTTTTGGGCACATTAACAGTATGCATGTCGCATTCACATCTCCTCACGACATACATTAAAGTAAAGAATGACACCACTATCAACCATTTTCAAGCACTTTGGCATTACAATTAAGAATGACACATTCACATTCACATCCTACTATCCATATATTTCCATGTAGCCTGATGTACAATGGAATGCAACTGTTAGCACTTGTTTGACTACTCTGCATTGATGTCCACATCACAGACTACATTGTATGTCTAGTAAGCACAAGCAAATATAACAAAGGGGAGAGTGGCGAACATTTCTTGATAGAATGATCCAGGACTAGTGACAAGTGACAATGAGAATGACAATGTCAATGTAATTCTACTTCTGCTTGCGCTTTGCTGCCTTCAATGCAGCAGCCCTGGTGGCTACAGCTGCTGCACGCTTCACAGCTGCTGCTTTGGCTGCACGAGGCTTTGCTGTGGCCTTTGCAGCAGGGCCAACTCTAGAGGCTGCAGTGGATCCCTTGCGTGTAGGTGATACTGGAGTATCCTGAATCCCTTCATCTGTGCTTGGTGTCTCTCCTGCTGCACTGGCAGCAACTGGCACGTCCTAGACCTGCCCATCTTCACACCCTTCACCCTGCCCAACCCCTTCACCTCCCCCACCGCCTCCACCCTGCTTGTTGGTGGCTCCCTTGTCTGCTCTCTGGTTTCTGCCCTCTCCATATGCAACTCCCTCATCCCTCTCTTTATCCCCTTCATCATCATCCTCCTCATCCCCCGCTCCCTCTTCCCTTGGAGCCTTGTTGGATGATAGAGTCACCTGCTCACGGACACGCACAGGCCGGGCATGTGGCAGCCTTGGCAGATCTGTCATGACACGCACGGTTGCCATGACCTCCACAACATCATCTTGTGTTGCTGGAAGCTCCTCTTCCTCCTCTTCTCCCTCCTCATCGTCACTCTCCATGTCATCCTCGGGCTCACTGAGAACCCCTTCCTCCCCCACAATGTCTCCATTGTCCTTACTTGCTTCTACTTCTTCATCTGCTCCTGCCTCTGCAACTGCTTCTGCTTCTGCTACTGCTGCAAGCCCCGCTGCTGCCCTCTTGCCCCCAGTCTGCCCATACTGCTTCCGTAATCGCACGTTGCAGCGAACCAAGAGCTCCAGCGTGTCCACCTTCAGCCTGTTGCGCCTGGCAGTGTGAATGAGCTCGTGCGTTGAAAAAACACGCTCACACTCTGATGATGCACATGGCAGAGACAAGAGTTTGAGGGCAAGATTGCGTAGCACAGGAAAGTGACACATGTAGTTCACGTGCCACTCCACCGCTGTCATCGTACCACACTGCACCTTGGCAAAAGCTGCAATGGCCTTAGCATTCCGTCGCGGGGTGACCATGGGATCCGTCTCCACCATTGTCTGGGCTTTCTGGAATGCACCAATCTCCTTCATCACCTGGTCCTGGTCATTTTCTGGAACCAGTGCCTCAACAACCATCTGCCAAGCTGCCAAAGTGGTGTTGTCCGGTGATAGGTCATTGCCGAAGTGCTCTGGGTGGAGACGGCGAGCAGCAGCATACAAAGGACAAGACATGTCCTTCGACCACCGTGCCTCAAGTCTGCCAAGCACAAAGTTGACATGATTTTCAGCAACCCTCCGAGGCTTCCTGCCCTTCTTCACAGAGAGACTCTTCAGAGACTCGGCACAGTCCAGCAGCCCCTCATAAATCTCACCCACACTCCCACCTGGCTTGTCCGCAACCCTCAGGACCACAGTCAATGGCTGCAACAGCTCTTTCAGCTGACGCACCTGCACCCAGAAGACCTTCCTCCTGATAAAGCGCCTTACCTCCCTCTTCCTCGACCGAAAGCTGGCATCACGGTGAGAACCAATCTGCTTCCACACATCGAGTCCAACAAACGTCTCCAACTCCTCCCGAAGCTCTAGAAGCCTCTCGACCATGGAGAACACCGATGCAAACCGAGTGTCGCACCGGTTCTTCAACACCTTGCCGCCTGTCTTCTCCTTCAGCCACGTCCTCGGCATCGCGTTGTTCCTGAAAAAAGCAACAATCTTCTCACACCGTCCAATGACACTTGCACCCCACGCAGATTTCCCCACATCCTTCATGATGAGGTCCACGTTGTGTGCACAACACCCCTGAAAGAACAGTCGTGGATACTTTTCCCGCAGCTCTGTGAATGCCTTCTTGTTGACTGATGCGTTGTCGCAGATGACAGAAACAACCTTGTCCTCTCCCACCATCTCAATAGCTGCCTCAATCATGCAGGCCACGTGGTCAGCGTCCCGAGTCAGTCCACTGGCGTCACGAGAGAAGATGTGCACAGCACCCATGGCGTTCACAGCCATGGCGTTGTAGATTGGTCTAACCTGCCGGTCAGACCACTCGTCCATGGCTAGACAGCACCCATAAGTGCTCCAACCCTGCTTCAAAGGAGCGTCAAGTGCTTCCAGCTCCTTGTCCAGCTTTGGAAGCAGGTCACCCACCACAGTGGACCTTGCAGGCAGGCGGAAAGTAGCGGTGACCTTCTTGGCATTTTTTATGACCTCCATGAGCACTGTCTCACGGCAGAAAGAGATGGGCAGGGCTGAGATGCACATCAACTTGACAACGCTGAGCTGGCACTTTTTGTTGTTGGACCGGTCTGAGTGCTCAACCATCGTAGATTGCCGAAAGCTAGCTGCCTTGTTGATGTCAAAGATGGGAATCTCACCCTGCAAGGTGGTTGTGAGTGGCTGCCTCGGCTGCTTCTCTGGTTCCTCATCGTCGCCGTCCACCACCAGCGTCACACCACCCAGGGCAGCCTGGGCCTCCTGTTGCTTCTTCTGCCACAGCTTCAGCCACTGGACAGCCTTGTCCTTTGTGCCCCACTCCGCCCCTTCTCCCTTGTACAGACTGACACGGTACGGCTGCCATCCAGCCGGGGGAGGTGGGAACCGCTCCAAACCAAGGGCATCTCGGCACAGAGGAGGAGGGTGAGGGCACTTGGCGACGTTAGGGTTGTTGCATGCAAAATGTCCCCGTATGCGGTCACATGTCCCGCCAGTCTTCTTGGCACAAGAGCCGCATATGAAGCCGGGATTTTTGGCATCCGTGGGGCACGGCTCACAATGCTTGCTCAGCTCTTTTGTGAGAAAGTCACCTGTCAGCGGCCGCTTCTTCGGTGGGTTCCACTTCGCTGCGTCGAACAGACTTGAGGCTGCCGAAAGATTAGTAGAACTGCCCTGATGCGACGTGCCTGTCTGTGAGGCCATGCTTGCTGGCCTCAGCAGTTAGCCAAAATGGCTAACTGCTTAGGCCAACATCAAAGAGAGAAGTGTTGTGTGTCTGCCGCACTTAGGCAGTCAGACACGGTGGTCTCTACTGGGTCGAACCGTCGGGTCGACCCGACATCGCCAATGTTGACTCGCCAGAATTGCACGGTTGAGATGATCAGTTGAATTTCCAGGATTGCACGGTTGAGATGATCAGATGTTGATGTGCCACGAGGTCACGCATGTCACCGTGTTTTGTGTTCATAATCGATGAAGCTGTTTACAGGCAGGACAGACATGACGTGACGTGGACCAAACCACGGTTGCAATTGCATGGTTACACAATGGGATATCTTCTGGAAATACGAGGTCATGCATGGGTATTATTAACTGCTTTCCATTGAATGATGGGTGATATTACTTGCCACATGGCATGTAAACATGTCACAATCATGGTGGTTCGAAAAAAAAAAAACCGAAAAAAAATGCCCGAAGTCGAACTCGTCGGTGGGCCCATTTTCAACTCAATATGCGGTCCTCTGACGTGTGGGGCCCCGCTTGGTCGCTTGGTGAGTGCAGCGTGCACTCGCAGCCTGCATCAGCATCGATGCCGCATCGATGCCGGTCGATGTGCCGATGTCGATGTAGGAGCCCTACATCGAGCATCAAGGGCAACTATGCGCTGAAGCAACGCCTCGTCATCCAAAGGAAGCCCTGCGCCCATTCCACGCCTGTGGCCAACAATTGGTGACTTGACGTGCAGAACAGCCGCAAGCAGCTCCCGAGTCGCCGCCCATTGTCAACTTCCGAGAAGCTTCCTGCTGCTCGCCATTTGCTACCTCTCGTCTCCTCGGCCTTGCAAACACCTCCACCCTTCTCATCTCCCTTCAGCCGTCTCATCTCCTCCATCTGATTCATCTTTGCCAGCTTCCTCGTTTCTATCGCCTCGCGCCGCTTCCTCGCACCGCCTTCTCGCGCCGTCAGCAGCAGCAGCGCAACTGCCACCGTCAGGATATCGAACACCACCAGTCCTCCTGATCCCATTGCGAGCCAACTGGGGAACAAGCCGTCACTCTCCTGACATCAGCGGAACAGTGTCTCTGCCTGTCGTACGACCTCTTCCTCTGCAACCGCAGTCCTCTCGCTACCGGGACATCGGACACCACCAGTCTTCCTGCCCGTCGGTCTCGGGCCAACTGGGGAACAAGCCGTCACTCTCCTCATTAGCAGAGTTCTTGGTTGCCTCGCATGTGCTTCCCACCGCGCCGCCAGCCTCTGCCTCCCACGCTCGTCATCCTCCGTCTCCGTGACGCCCTCCTCATCTTCACTAGCCTTCTCCTCTCTCATCCTCGCGTCATCATCACCTTCATCTCCTGACCTCAGCCCTCCACCTCATCGATCTTCTTCGAGCCGCCCTCAGCATCATCCGCGCCGGCTTCTCATCAGTCTTCATCATCAACTCTCGTCATCCGCACACGTGGTTCCGCCCCTGTGCCGACTCAGCCATCCGTTGCCTCCGCCCTCTTCCGCTTTGCTTCCGCATCAGCTCAGTGCAAGGATCCGCCCGGTCGCATCGCCCGTTCCACGACGACCTGCGCCCACGCCGAAATCTTCCGCAGTGCACGTGGTTTTGTCCCTGCGCCCACTCCTATTTCATCGGCTTTCGCCTCATCGTCATCAGCATGTGTGCCCAGCACCAAGACCTGCACGAGCTAGCTGCCCGCTTTGCAGCAGCCTGCACCCACGCCGGAAGCAGATTTCCCGCGGCGCATTGGCTTCTGCCTTCTCCTTGCCGCATTCTACTCCTCTACTTCACTGCGCACGTGGTCTCGCCCCTACGCCCACTTCTATTTCATCAGCGTTCGTCCTCTCATCATCCGCATGTGCGACCAGCACACGGACCTGCACAAGCTAGCTGCCCGCTTGCAGCAGCCTGCATCCACGCCAGACGCAGATTTCTCGCGGCGTGTTGGCTACTGCCGCACTCTACTCCTCTACTTCGCAGCGAACGTGGTTTCGCCCCTGTGCCCACTCCTTCATCAACCATCGCCGCCTCCTCCTCTTCGCTTCAGTCTCATTTGCTCGGCATAAGGATCTGCGCGGTTGCATTGCCTGCTTCGCGACGACCTGCACCCACGCCAAAACATTCCCAGCGCACGAGGTTCCACCCCTGCGCTCATTTAATCAGCATCCGCCCTTCTTCCTCATCATCAGTCAGTCACAGTCTGCTGCTCCGGCTGCCTCTGCCCCTCTGCCCTCATCCAGCATGGCCAACCCTTGGCACACCTATCCCACTCTTGAGGAAGATGGAAGCAACATCTACAGTTGGGCCCACACTGTGCTGACCGTGACCAGTACCATCTTCATCCACGAGTATCGTGTCTCCAATTTTCTTCTTGGCACCTGCGAGCATCAATGCACGCCCCAGCATCCTCTACACCTTTATCATGCAACCTTTCTGCTGATCTGGGGACATTTATTCAACCTCGTGGATATGTCCTTCCATCATCTACGCACAAATGCATGCAATGGACCAGAAATCTGGTTTAGCCTGCAGCAAGAAGCATGGAAAAGGCGGTGGATAACCCTCTCCTGCCGAGACAATCCTAATGCTCCACCTCTGTCCCAAGAGGTCAGTTCCAGACCCTATCTCAAAATTTATCTAGTAGCACCAGAAGAAGAAGAAGAAGAGGCAGAAGAGCCTGTAGCAGAAGGTGCTCCAGCACCCTCCTCGACTCCTGCAACATCGGGACAAGGACCAGCTGCCGAAATCATCTACAAAGAAGAGAGCAACACCCAAGAGTGGCAGACACAAATCTACAATCTCCTCTACCCAGAGCTCATTGGTGGGTTTGCAACCACAAATGCCCTCCTTGGTAGACTCAAGTATCTCGGCAAGCATTGCTCCCCAGCTGAGATGACCAAAAAGCAGGACAGCCTTGACTACGGCCTCCGTACTTGGCTGCGACGCTTCATGTCCAGAGATCTACACAACCTGGCGGCAGCTCATCCTGATGACCTGCATGCCATGTAGAATGGTCTCCTTGAACGCTGCAATGGTCAACTCCCTGGAGATTGGGAGAGGTACTGCTACTAACTCTTGTCAGACTCAGGGGGTCTGTTAGAAATCATCGACTCCGACAAGAGTTATTCCCACATTCTCAATAACGGTTCAGGTCCAAGACCGAGCCAACTTGACCTAACGGCTCTCGGTCAGACTGACCGTTGAGTTTGATGTGTCAAGTCATCCCCTAATGACGTGACATCCGTCACCCGCGTTTGGCTAGCGGAAAGAAGCCGTTGCTTTGCTCATTTGTCCTGTTCTGCCCTCTTAATACCAAGGATGTTCATTCCCTTGAGTTAACCAGAACAGCTATGCTCATCGTGTTCCCTCTTGGTTTAGCGGCTTGGCCGCCGTGTCCTTGTCCTGCTCGCCTCTCCCTTGGATTGCCTTCGCCTACCACTGTCCCTTTACAGCTCTTCGCTTCGCAGTCCTCAACCTTTCTCTTTAGTCACCTCCCTCACTTCGCTCTCACGATCTCCGCTCTGCACTCTGCCTACCTCGGAGCTCCAGTGGCTTGCCTCCTCTCGTGGCCTTGCGACTAACTCCTTGGATTTGCATGCACCGCTCTGCTCTACTTCACTCCTGTCTGTCCCATTGCTTCTGCTCGTTTCTGCTCCTGGCGTCCTCACTCAGTGCATTCTTCTGACAGTTGCAAGTGGTTGCGAGTGATTGCGAGTGGTTGCGAGTGGTTGGGAGTGATTGCGAGTGGTCCAGTGGTTGCGAGTGGTTGCAAGTGGTTGCGAGTGGTTGTGAGTGCTTTTGAGTGGTTGCGAGTGGTTGCCAGTGGTTCCGAGTGGTTGCGAGTGGTTGCGTGTGGCTGCGAGTGGTCGTGAGCTATTACGAGTGGTTGTGAGTCGTTACGAATGGTTGCGATTGGTTGCGAGTGGTTTTGAGTGGTTGCTAGTGGTTGCGAGTGGTTGTGAGTAGTTGCGAGTGGTTGCAGTGGTTACAAGTGGTTGCGAATGGGTGTGAGTGGTTGCGAGTGGTTGCGACTGGTTGCGAGTAGTTGCAAGTGGTTGCCAATGGTTGCGAGTGGTTGTGAGTGGTTGCGAGTGGTTTCGAGTGGTTGCGAGTGGTTGCGAGTTATTTTGAGTGGTTGCGAGTGGTTGCGAGTGGTTGCGAGTGTTTACAAGTAGTTGTGATTGGTTGCAAGTGATTGCAATTGGTTGCGAGTGGTTGCTAGTGGTTGCGAGTGGTTGCGAGTGGTTGTGAGTGGTTACGAATGGTTGTGACTTGTTGCGAGTGGTTGCGAGTGGTGGCGAGTGGTTGCAAGTGATTGCGACTGGCTAGGAGTAGTTGTGAGTGGTTGCGAGTGATTGTGAGTGGTTTCGAGTGGTTGCAAGTGGTTGGGAGTGGTTGCGAGTGGTTGCGAGTGGTTGCAAGTGGTTGCGAGTGGTTG
>SZWC01011551.1:46727-83683 GCA_023375785.1 Penium margaritaceum | reverse complement strand
ATGGGACAAGGCTGACGCACCTGATTGAGCAAGAGAGGATTACTGCCACGTTGAAAAGGAAAGATGACATCAGTGTCCCATGCCACCTGCGATGTGACTAGATGCAGGCTCATATTGCATCACATTTCAACGAAAACGTGAACGAGGATAAAGAACCAGAAGGAGGCTCATACTCACTTCATAGGGTGAATGGTGAAGAATACAAGGTTTACGCCAAGGAACAGCTGGCCAGAGATAACGGCAAGCAGGAGGTAGAGGCAGAAAAGAGCAAAAGCCCCTGTGCCAAGAAGGCCTGCAAACGAAGGGCAAGAGCTTGCATTATGCTCTTCGAGATTAAGCCTCGGCATTCGAGAGCACTCTCGCTCTCGAATTCGAGGCGCGTTTGAAATTGCTTTCACAATGTTCGCGTCGCACGTGCTTGGGAGAGAGGCTTCCGTGGCCGAAGATGCATGGGTGGTAGGTGACTGAATATACGCGCGAATTGAGGCAGAAATTACGTGCGCGCCTCGACGTCGAGAGCAAAATTACTCTCGTTTGCCGAGGCTTATTCGAGATGCTGACAGTAAACGCATGAGGGAAACACACACCCCACGCGTTATCAAGGCTGATGAATAGCTGGTTCAGAAAGGAGGATACAGGGGGCTGGACCAGCAAGTAAAGAATGATGTGGATGATCCAAGCAATAGAAACAAAAAGCCTGCGGCAGATGAAGTTATCTTAGGCAACTTCTCGTGACCACATAAGAACCACTGAGAGCCGCATCTAATTGCCATTAGTTGCATACCCTACGATCCCCAAGATGAGCAAGGCTAGGTAGACAATGATGGTCATGCCCCAAAGGGCGTCTGCTTGCTCTCCTTGGGGAAACTTCTCCTCCAACATGAGGACATCGTCTTCAAGGATGAGGAGCTCCTGAACGTGGAAACAGCAGAGAGACAGATCAAGAACAGTCCATGGACCATGGACAACAAAATTTTCCTGAATAGCAGAAGCAAGCTACCTGCTGCAATTTCTTCGAGTTTGCTCTCCAGTTCCATCCTTTCTTGCCCGCCTTCTCTTCAGTTTTCAGTGCAGAAGCTAACTCATGCAGCTCAGAAGCTCGTTTAGCAATTGATGCTGCCTCCTGCAAGGAGTGGCGGACAAAGGAGGTCAAAGTGAAAGGCGGTGGCGAATGACTACCAGAAAGAACTCGAACCACAACAAATGCAACAGAGACCTTGTTGTACTCGGAACGTGTGATGGTTTTCTTTGGCCGATTGATGAAGCTCAAGATAGCACTCAGGGGCAAAGTGGCGCAGCCGATCCCACCAAATAGCTGGCGATAGAGAAATTGTTAGTTCTGCCGACTCAGAATACCAGAAGAACAAACTCCAACGCGGCCTTTGCTAAGACTCACTGTAAAGATGACGGAACCTCCAATGGTGCACAGCGCTATGAGGTACATGACAAACGAGACGCGGAGTGTCCACGTCGACTTGGATCCTATAGGAGCACGGTAAGCAGCACACTGAGTGAACACATAGGAATGTACGTGACAGTAGTCCAGATTTTGGGGTGAAGAATACAGCGGGGAAACGTTCTTACAGCTCCCAAACCCACTCTTGAGAGGGAAACGCAAGGTCGATTTGTGTTTAACGATGAGAAGTCACTCGTCAAGGGGACTGTGGCGGATACGAGGCGCCTCACGGGGATATCAACGTAGCCAACAAGCCCTGTGCGTCATGCTTGGATGGAAGGGTTACCCGGGGAACTGAGGCAGACATGAAAAAAAAAATAGTGGAAGCAACCCTTACCATAAAGAACACCCACGATGCAGCCAAAGACGGCTGCAGTCAAAATGCACCAAACAAGCGCATTAAGAGCTCTCCTACCAGCGCTCCTGCATGGTAAATGAGAAGGAAAAAAAGTTGAAGGCAACATGAGCATTGGGGGAAATTTGGGGAAGGGTAGGTAGGAAAAACGAGAATTCAGGAAGTTTCACTGTACTCGGTACCCGCCGCAGTTGTATAAGCATGATGCATTGATAGCTCAAAAGAGCACGATTGCACAAACTGTGCAGATTTCGCGCAGTGCATTTGGAAGCTTACCAGAGGAAAGTTTCCTCTGGTAAATAAGTGTGCAGGAACAAAGTTACCTTTCTTCGTCGCCCTCGTGAAAGAAGATAGCGAAAGGGATGATCAGGAAAACGAATGTCGCTGAGGTTACCCAGACGATGTACCACAGTAATGTCATCGGAAGCGTGGGAGGGCATGGTTGCAGATTCCCCGTGCCCTTGCACCCGTGCGTGTTTGCAACATCAGCGGGCAGAAGCAAGACAGCGATTTGCGCCAAAGTGAGGCCTAGAATCTGCAGCAATGATGGTTCAGAGAACGCTTCTTTAAGTCCTTTCCAAAACCACTAATAGTTCCTTTGTGGCGGGCTACCCACTTGAAATCACGTACCACAATCAATTTCGGAAAGTAAGCCTGGTTGCGATCGTCCGGGTGCTGGTAGTTGATTAGAATGTAAAGATTCACGACGAGCATTAGGAGAGGAACTATGACGGCCAGGACAATCAAGGCGACGTCAACGCCCGCCATCGAGAACACCTAATCTGCTCAAGGGGATTGTCAAAATCGGTACATCAGTCTGATGCCGGCCGCGAAATGCCAATGCTCAACGGTCCCAAATGACGGGATGCGTTTCGACGAGCCAGCAACCAAGGAAGGAACCGGGACAATGAAAACGCGCGCTTCACGTTAAGATCGCACCGCACATACAACCAGCAACTTGTGAAAGTCGAGCACATTCCGAAGGACGGTTCTTCCCTTTCTCTATGGTTGTAACAAATACCCAGACAGACAAACACCATCTACCCAAAGCTAGCTCTCCACACAAGCTGTCAGACTGGCGTAAAAAATATTATTATTTCGCTTTAATTTGCAATTAAATGTTTTGTATTCAATCATAAATCATAAATTCAGATGAAAGGCTTCTTCGAGGTAAGACATACCCAAGAAAAGACATGTGCACATGGAGATTCTTCTAATAACTCTAGCTACAACAGACCATTTAACTTAAACACAAGAAATTTAAGTTTTTCATAATATTATTTGGGACGGAGTTTTTGTTTTTCCATCGTTTCGGTCGATAGATCCGCGGTGCCCATAGTCAAAATCGAACCGACGGCGGTGTCCAAAGTCAAAACCGACACACATGCAGTGTCCATAGCCGGAATCAAAATGACTACGGTGCCCATAGTTGAAATCGACATGACATTTGTGCCCCCGATTAGTGTGAGTCATGGGCATGCTTGACATATGTTTCAAGGTTTTAACATATTTGTTATAAATTTTAGCGACCACGCGGAAACGATCATCTTCGGCGGCAGTTTGCGTAATATGGAAAAAAACTTACGTGTTTCGTTAGGTCTCCGACGCCTTCATGACGAGGGTCTTAGATACGATAATGCAACGCTTTGGCTCGTAGAAACGCGTTGCATATGTTAAAGCCCATTGCGTCATCTTAGTCCGTTGTTTGAAGGATCGTCGAAGTTCAACAAATTGCACATTCATCCTCCTGAAACGAGTTCGTGTGTTCCACCACATTTGTAAATGATTTTGACAGCCTGTCAGGTGTCACATCCTGCCGGTTTCCTGAAATGCAACGTACCTCCCATCGTGCACGGCTACCATGTGCTTCTCTCAACTGCACTCGTACCAATCGCCGGAAAACATTGTTTCGTCCACATCGACAGTAGCGGCTTGTGGGGGTCCTCGCCTTGCACTGCATTGTGGTGCATCAAAGAGTCGATTATGTTTCTCGTGCCTATGGCGGCCTCGTTGACGGTGCATGCGAGACAACCGTGGGTATCCCAGTTATATAGAGCCAATTTTTATGAACAAGGTGCCCATGATGTCTTCCGATGGCGGGGACCACGCACTAGAGAGGTGGCGGAGCTCTCACAACATCCTGGTTCCGACCGGACGACATCGACGACGACTTGACAGATGATCCGTGCTTGACGTGCCAAACACCCACCGCCAACAGCGACGATGCACTGCCCCCTCCAGTCGACGGGGCCCCACGCCCTCAAGGTGAGGGTTCTCTCAGGATGTCCCTTGTAGGCGGGCATGTGCTCTCGACTAAGGGCCTGCCCGTCGGTTCTGACGATGAGGCAAAGGCAGCCGACGCCAAGGCGAGCCACCCGCATCTCGGACCCCACCCCATGTACTACCCCGAAGAAGCGGAAGGCTGCGGTGGACTTCCCCGGTGGCTCAACATTCGAGGACATGGTCGCATGCAATGCTGCAGTGGAAGAGTTTGCGGTTCACAACTGCATGGCGTTGAGGTGGTTGAAAAGCGACCACACTCGCTTTGTGGCGCGGTACAAGCAGTATGCGACGAAGAAGTACCCGTGGATCGTTCGTGGATGGCCACCTTTCTGACCCCGGCCTCGGCCGGGGTAACCCCGTGCGCTCCATGAGGTGGGTTGCACGGCAGATTGAGAGCACCATCGCGAAGGACCCATCTGTGAAGCCCAAGGCGCTGCAAGCGGTCGTGACAGAAGTGGCCAACACGAAGGTCCCCTACACCACCCTTTACCGAGCGAAGAAAGTGTGTTTGGAGAAGATGTACGGCAAGAAGTCGGACTCGCGGAGCATGTTCCCTGGTTACGTGGACGAGGTAGGTTATCCCGCATTGGTTTAGTCTACTCGATTTTCAACGCTTCGACTATGTGAATCTTTAGGGACTCAACATGTGGAATATGCTGTCTCATGCAGGTGCTCAGAGTTGACCCGCTGGCCATCGCCAAAGCCGAGAAAGACCGTGTCACGAGAGCCTTCGACAGAGTTTTCATCGCACCCGGTGCCTGCAGGAGAGGTTTGGAGTACACAAGGTGGGTCCTCATCATGGATGGCACACATCTAAAAAATGGCCACAAGCAAGGTCTCCTCATTATGCAATTCTTCACCGCAAATGACAACGCCATGCCCGCTACATATGCCTTGGTGTCCGGGGAAGATGAGCGCAATTGGAATTGATTCCGTGAGTTGGTGGCAGCAGCGTACCCCACGGCCGCACAACATGGAATAACGGACATATCTGACCATGAGAAAGGACTTGCCAACGCTGTCAAGGCCAAGCTGCCCGAGGCAACCCACACGTACTGCACGTGGCACCTTATGCGCAACGTGCAGTCCAAGTGCTTGGGCAGGTCAGGCGCACTATTCCGGAACCTGGCGCACCTGAAGACGCAGGCGAACTGGGACGTATGCCTGGCAGAGATGCGGTGCACAATGCCAAGGGTAGTTGATTACCTGCTGGGCGGGAATGGAGAGTCCGGCATCCCGAAAGAGCGTTGGAGCAAGCTGTTCTGCCCGGTTTCTCGCGGTGGGCATACCACAAGCAACGCCATGGAGTCTCTCAATGGCAAGCTGTTGGAGCTTAGGAAGATGTATCCGTGTTTTTGTTTCGTGAACTTGCACGTCTTTGTGCAACGATTGTGGCACATTCGGCACAGGATGGAACACGACGCCGAGGGCAACGTCGCGCCTGCACTCTACTTCAAGGTCAAGAACAACTGCGACCGCAGTAGAGAGTATTCACTCGACCTGGATGGCGACGAGATGGGACCATGGCACAGCGGCACAGCCACGCGTCGCAATGGCACTCCATGCGACGTCAACCTCACCACCAAGGACTGTTCGTGCGGGCGTTTTCGGGAGTATGGGGTGCCGTGCCCGCACTTGTGTAGCCTACTGCTGGAGAACGCACTGAACCCCTCAGCGTTCGTTGATTTTGGTTACCTNACTGCGACCGCAGTAGAGAGTATTCACTCGACCTGGATGGCGACGAGATGGGACCATGGCACAGCGGCACAGCCACGCGTCGTAATGGCACTCCATGCGACGTCAACCTCACCACCAAGGACTGTTCGTGCGGGCGTTTTCGGGAGTATGGGGTGCCGTGCCCGCACTTGTGTAGCCTACTGCTGGAGAACGCACTGAACCCCTCAGCGTTCGTTGATTTTGGTTACCTCAACCTGAGCTACAAGTGGACCTACAACGCCCCATTCCCATTGCCAAAGGTGCGGCAGGTGAAGTCGGCAGAGCCTAAGTGGAAGCAGCCAGGCCCAAGTCGCGGGCGCGGGCGGCCAGCCACCGTGCGCTTGGACAGGTACACAAAGATGAAGAAATGGCGCATTTGTGCCCGCTGTGGAAAGCAAGGCCATGTCCGGGGGGCATGCCCTAACATGGAGGCCCCAAGCCTCGAGCAGATGGCGGCCGCACGCGTCTCCAAGCTAGACACTGAGCGTCGCATGCGGGCCTCCTGCCAGACTAATGTGGACGCCATGGGATACTCAAGGGATGAGGTGGATGATGCACCCCCTGCCAAAGAGGAGGCGGAGTCAGAGGAGGAGGAGGAGGAGGAGGAGCATGAGGAGGGGGAGGACGAGGAGAGAGGGGATGGGGAAGAGGAAGAGGAGGAGGGGGGAGGGGGGGCAGGAGGTCATCGACTCTATCTCTGTGTCCACTGACAAGGAAGCGGTCGAGCACCATGATGTCGAGGATCGTGAGGAGGCATGGATGGCCTTCCATGCTAAAGTGGACAGCATCAACTGCTCCTTTGGCCTTTGGTGAGTCTGGGTGAGCTTGTTTTTATTGCCATTCCTTTATTTGAACCTTGCCTTCAACTGCATTCATGATGTATAACACTGTTTTCATTCCATGTGTGTGCTTTGCACAGATCACCAATGTGCACTTCTTGAAGAGGAGGTGCTTGCCAGATCACATGTGGCGCGTGATTGCACTCCTGTAGTAGATCAGCTTTCAGCTGTGGTGTACTTTGGCTAGTAGTTTTGATCAAATCCGCTTGACTACGAGTTCTAATGCCCAATGCCTAAGCTCGTGTACTCCTCCCTCCCCATGTCGAAACCAGCCCACATTCCTCTTCTGCTCAAATAATTCACAACCACTAACCACACATTGGATGTTTGCTTTGTTGAACTATGTATCTTTTGTAGTCCACAATTGCTGTAAGGTGCAAATTGTAGTGCACAATGGTGTCCTGAAATTATTTTGCAATGTTTGTACCTCAAGCATCTACAAAGTGTACATATAGACTGTACACACGTTCATTTCGTTCTCTTTGCGACAATTGTTTCAAGGAACCTGAAACATGAGTTTATGTGACTAACAAGACTTGACTGTCATCTTCCTCATGGGAGTTGGTGCGACATTGGTGTGTCAGAAACTGTATTCCTATTTGTGGCCGCCAACAAGAACAGGATATGTAGGCATGTGCCATTGTACAGCGACACACAACGACGCATGTCAATTGGATGCCTACACGAGTGAAGCAGAGGCCGAACATCGGTCCATGTCCATGGCTCCCATGGCTCGGGACAGTTGGGGGGCCTGCTACTGGGCATGGGCACTCCTAAGTTCCAAGCCATGTGCTCCGGAGTCACAGGAGCTCGGGCCCATGATGGTTCTTCATGTCCCAACTCTCGGTTACGTGCTACATTTCGGTCCCACCGCTCCTTCAATGCGACCCATGCCTGATGTGCCGCCCGGGGGTCCGCTACGGGAGTACCCCATCCATGATGTGCCGGGCCATTTGGACGGACGTCGTTCTCCATGTCCAGCAAATGTGTTAGTCAAAGCTCGACACTAGGAGTA
Source organism: Penium margaritaceum (assembly GCA_023375785.1). Taxonomy (NCBI): domain Eukaryota; kingdom Viridiplantae; phylum Streptophyta; class Zygnematophyceae; order Desmidiales; family Peniaceae; genus Penium; species Penium margaritaceum. Next base: position 76,019 of record SZWC01011551.1, on the reverse strand, counting down.
AACTAAGCAAAGAGTACTCTCGGGGAAGCACCTTAAATACCCACTGTAATACTGGTCCATCGTGCAAACTGGTAGAAAAAGCGTTTCACTTGATGAACCTGTTCGCGTGAGCCTGAGTGGACGTCGGCTCATGCCGCCGACATCGGGTAAAGGTGCGCACGGCGTCGGCAACTTCCACCGTGGACAATATGTCATTGCCGGTGGCCACATCCATTCGGCGAGCATTCATTGGCGATAAAAATGTCCTGTTCCGAGCGACGCGCAGATGTCGTCAACAGCACAATGATATCGGTCCACATGCATGGCTCCAGCTTGTGCGAATTTCCTGCCGCCGAACGGTAAACGACAAAATGAAGCGGAGGCTGCCAAGCCAGGCTGGCAACATGCGAGGTTTGTTTACGACATGTAAGTCCATCAAGACTGAATACTTCGATCGAATAGTGGGTACAGTAGACATACACTTCGGTTTCGTCCTGCACAATGAAAAACATGGGCACCGCTGTCATTTCGATTCCAACTATGGACACCGCATGCGTCTCGGTTTTAACTTTGGACACCGCAGTCGACTCCATTTTGACTTTGGACACCGCGGATCTATTGATCAAGACCATGGACTCCGGAGTATTTATGCCCTATTATTGGCTCCAATATAACACCAACCTATTCTACAATGCAGAATATTGTGTGGGGATGCTTGCAAACGTTGATTGTTACCCCAAGTTGTTTGCTCATCAAAAGCACGTAGATTTCTAAAGGGAAACAATAATTTGAGGGCTCCCCATCTGAAAAGGATGAAGCTATTTAGAAGCTTCAATGTATGGTGATCTACAAGGCAAAGATTACTTTAATGGCAACTGCTGTACTTGTGTTGCTGGTGTTAAACAAGACCTCAAGGCAAATTTTCTTGGCATATGCCTCTTATCGTTGCCGAGCCACTTCAAGGTGACCCTTTGCGTCTTGTCATAAGGATGCTACGTTCGGCAAAGGCTTGAGTAGAAACCTTGCCTTTGGTGCTCCCACTATTCACCAATGATGAGGGTACACCAAATGCGGACCAATGTTAAGCACACATGTTTGAAATGAGTGAGCTTGTGTACCCAGTTGTTCGCCGCAAAATCTGTTGATGCTTGGAACTCATCATTGTCCTTCATGGTTGGATCCACGGACATACAGAGCATCTTCTTTAGTGTTTGATCCATTCACTCCATTTGTCCATTAACGTGAGAGTGAAATGTTGTTCACATTTAATACTTGCTACTCGAGTGTATTTTGCGAAAACTTCTTAAGATGTTTTCTACTATGATTGTAGATTTTATGCGCAATGGAAAACCGTAATTGGAAGAACAGACAAGCGGTCTCCTCTATGTTCACGTCAGTGGTTTTAGGAATGAATTGTGTCATTTTCCTTGGAAAATCCGTAGCCACTAGTGTTAAATCGTGGCCAGGGCCGTGCCCAGAAGACCAATCATTATGTCCATGTTGGCGCACTCCCATGGAGTTCCTTGGAAGGGAAGTTGTTGGAGGAATTCAGCAGGCTTTTCATTACTAGCCCTGTTCCAAAGACATGGATCGTATATCATTCAATACTTCCGGACATCGACACTCCATCTTGGCCACCGATAGTGGTCCAAGAGTACTTGTCCGGTATTCCAAGGTCCCATAGGTCATACGATCGACAGGTCATGGAACTAAGAGATCACCTTTCTTTGAAGGTCTCCCGCGTATAGCAAAACGATGTGCTCTCCATGCCGAGAGATTCCCACAGCCTCTATCAATCCTTCCTATTCCTGATTTTGATGGACTTGAAACCAAGAATACTCGACTTACCCTATCCAGGTTTACAAAACCATTGTACCAGACAATCTCTCCAGCTAGTTTCCACAGAGGTGCATGGGGTTCTATTACTCGGATTCTTGAAATGGCTATAAAACACCCACCAACCTCGGTGATTGCTCTAGTTTTTACAAGTTGTCAGCTTTGTGGATCGGTCATGTTGTTGCATCCCGGCTGATGTTTTCATGTGAACAAGAATTTGATTATGTTTTCACGCAAATGGGCATGTCACCTCAATAGATTCAGTTGCATTTGAAAAAAACAAATGGGTTGTGGTCAATCATGGCCATCACGACCTCCCAGCGCCCTCGAGGTAACAACGCCAGCCCTTGAAAGCGTGTATCACAGGAAGGAGCTCCTGATTACAAGCCGTATGCTGCGTCTCCATGGGGATGAGCTTCCAAATCTAATACGCAACTCGATGACCACTCTACATGAGGACTGCTCCAAGTCCTATTACCGACATGTTAAATCGTACAACCCACGGTTGCGATGGTTCCGGCTGAGCTAAGACAGGCACTTTGGATGGAAGTTCCTTGACTTAAAAAAAAGCGTTCGTGTAGCTAGCTGTCCATTCCCAATACACATCCTTAAGCGTGAGCCTGGTTAGCGGAGCTTCCAAGGTCAAACACCTTTGGATAAATCGTTGAAAGTAGTTTTCAAGGCCAATGAAAGACCTAATCTGTAAAAGAAAAATTGTGTGCGACCAGTCCATAACGGCTAGGACCTTTTGTGGGTCGACATGGATACCATCATTGCTGACGGTGTGTCTAAGGTATTCAAGCTTACGTGGGTTAACTGATGCTTGATCGCGTTCATGTAAAACATTTGCTCTTGGAGGATCGCGAGGACATCGCGTAAAAAATTTATGTGCTCTTCCATTGACAGAGAAAACGAGGTTATTTTCCAAGTAAACAACGACAAACTGATTGAGTTTCTTGGTAAATGTTTGGTTCATTTCTCCTTAGAAGATTTTAGGGACATTCCTTAGTCTGAAGCACAAATGCCAAAACTGATCATGTCCCATGTACATCCAAATTGTTACTTTGGATACATCATCTTGAGAGATGCGGATTTGATGGTACCCTTGGGAAAAATCTAAGGAGAAAATACTTTTGCCACTAAGAGTTTGATAATCAGGTGATCAGTCCATGGTAAGGGGAACCAAATTTTCACCGCTAGCTTGTTGAATGCTAGGTTGTCCACAAACATGCGTACACCACCGTCCTCTTTATTCACAAAAGGGATCGGTGTAGAGTATGGCAAGCTACTTGGCTCAATCCATCCTTCCCCACGATACTCTTTAATTTGGTGCTTGACCTCTCATCTTTCTACCAGACTAAGGTGATGCATAGGTCTAAACACAGGAGCCGCCTTCGGTTGGAGTGAAGTCATGGGGTCCGTGTACCGTTCTACTGGAAGCTGAGCCTGTGGGCTTTGGAATACATCTGAAAACATTACTAGTAAACACTTTTATCTTTTGTAATACGTCTTCCTTCGCTTCTTGTTCCACTTTCTATAGCTGAGCCAAGATGTAGGGACAACATTGTCAAACATGTTTCGTGACCCCCATCATAGACAAGGTGGTATGGACTCATGTTAGGTCGGTGACATTTTTGTACTCGGAATTAGAGTCAAGCAAAGCTATCCCTTTTGGAGGATCAAGCACTTGTTTCAAATAAAGCGTTGCTTTTGAGGAGGCATGTATCACATAAACATCGAACGGGTCAAGAACGTTGATTACCTTCAACATGACTCTCTATGTGTACCTTTGAATACATTTCTTTACTTTGCAGATACTAATCATGGGTATTGCACGGTTGTAATCCGATAGTAAGTGCGTCATCCGATGGCTCGTACTTGTGGTTCACCTGTCGAGTGAAGCCAAGGCTAAAGAAGAAGTCATTTTCTCATCTCGGCTAGCACATTTATGAAAGCACCAGCTAGGTGTCCTTCAAACTGCATCATCATGTTGCCTCTACTCTTATGAGAGAAAATACTCGATGACGGCAAGCCGAGATTGTAGTGAACACAAAATCTGCATGACAAATGCTGTAATTGCCATGATTCACCCACTCAATTCCACATCTTGTGGCTACGTGTGAATTTAGTACGCATCTTCCAGTCCTTAAACTTGACTCGGTTGAAATCGTCGACCAAAAGTATCGCGAACGTGATTGAGCTCACTGCTATGAGGGTATTTCCTTCTATCAGTACATGACACAATTCCTGTATTGTGATGAGTTTCACCGCCACCTAGCAATTGGATTATGTATCTTTTCCTTAGATGTAAGGTTTGTTGGAAAATTATTATCAATAAGTACATAGTGTGGTTTCAATATGAGAGGAGAAGTATTTAAGAAGTTTGAACTCGTACAATGCTTCATATCGCTTTAAATCCTCATATGAGAACATGAGCCTACACCCATCATCCATCTACATTCCTGAGTGATCCCCATTTATATCACTTGAGGGTGTGGAACAACCCAAAAAACAGCCTAGTCCATTTCCACGACCGGGCCCATTATTGTGGCCACGACCCTGTCCATGACCCTGTCCGCGGCCTCCAATTACACCATTCCCATGAGGTATTGTTGTACCAATGTCGTGGCCTCATGTCACTCAGCCCTAGAGTGGCCGGGCTACATACATTTGCGGTAAGGTCCTTTCTGGAAGAATGTGTTGTGACACTTACGCATCGCCTAGAGCTCATTGTTATCACGGTCACACTTGTGGTTGGGGAGCTTCTCCTTGCAAGCCTTCTTGACTGGAGAGTTTGCCTGCTGCTGTGCATAGCTCCGCCCCACTACACGTGTGTCTGTCAAGCCCCTGAAGTGTTCATGCAGATATCGTGACCTTGTTGCTCACGTGCATTCGGTTGTGCATGCAAGTAGTAATTTGAGTTCACCGAATGCACCTCACTCATGTTGCCCTACAACGCCCTTAAGCTTGTCCAAGCTTGGCCCATTGCCATCGTGGTAACATTGTCCTTGAGCTTCTTGCTGGAAAGACCATCATACAAGTACATCAGCAGCAAGCACTTGGGGTGCTTGAAAATCTACGTATCATTACCCTCAGTGAAACATTTGGCTTCCTCCACGAGTGGCGTGAACTCGCTCAAGTAGGCCTTGAGCGTGTGATCTAGCTACTTGAAGTCCTTGATCATGTGGAAGAGACACTACGCTTCCTTGCACTAAGTGCACTTCTTTTGCATGATATTGTAGAATGCCTCAGACGGTATGGGATGCCACTCCAAGTGTGGCCGTTGCGCACTCCAATCCTTGACCACGAACTTAAAGAGCTTGTCTTCGAGTCATACTGTGGCAAGATCATCCCACTGGCTGAGTGTAGTTTTGTGAATACGTAGAATGTGCTCCGTTCAACAAGGCTAGTCCGTCATTTTCATGCCCTCATGAAAGATCTTAAAATGTGGAAAAAGGACATATTCATCACTGGCCCCAATGTTGTCAAGGCAGAAAAGTCCTAGCAGTGGCATTAGCACCTTTGATGCACTCCAGACACTATTGCAACTGCTTTTGGTTCACGCCATGCAACACTTTGTTGAGGTTGTCACATTATCGGATTTCCTTGCGGCCAGACGATGTAGCTTGAAATCACAGTTGCAGTCTGTCGAGGTCCTTGGTGCGCTCGGTCTTTGCCAGACGTGGGCCAGTAGGTTGGCAAATGCGCGCTTTAGCTCTTATGTCATCAGATATTTGGTGATAGCCTTGAGGGCCTTGCGCTATCCATGTACCTTTGCTCAATGAAGGAGGGCATGATTCTTGTGTATGCCCTCGAGGAGATCAACCCTCCAAAGGAAACTAGATGATGCTCGAGGAGACATGGCAATACCGGAGCCGCGTCATAGGAGGGGGGGTCCATCCCCACTCCTCCAAGTGGTGTTGCATCTCCACTGGTGCTGATCTTGAATCATACCGCTGCCTCAGCGGTCTTCTGAACTAGCTTCTGACACGACGAGCACATTGCCTGAGCCCGGCATCGGATGGCTCGTGTTCACAAAAATTCCTATGTGGATGCTTTTGGTACCTTTGCTATTGTCAGTAGCCTCACAGTTGTTGGCGGCTTCTTACAATTTGATGGGTGCCTTTCCCTTCTCGAGCGATCCACTCAAGTTTGCCGCACAATGTTGGCGACGATTGTGATCTTTGTCACCTTCACCGTCGTCGAAGTCATTTTCTTTGTCGGGGTCCACTTTTGGATGGTCCTCCCAGAGCACATCTTCTATTGTATGGGAGTCACCCACGTGCATGTCGACCTAGTCACAGAGCAGTTTATCGGCTTCTTCACGATTCTCGGTTTTGGGAAGTTTTGTGCATGTTGCCTTTGGTGAGACATTTATCATTTCTTTGACCATCGTCCTCATGAAAGCGGCTACCAAAATCTGGAGTTCACCAAGGGTTTATGATGAGGATGTTTCCACCTTACCCTTGTTGGTCTTGGACGGACCGGCACTTGCCATGCTGCTGAGACGTGCAATTGGCACACACCCCTCGTGTGAGTGTCGCTCATAACCCTGAAGAAGTATTGCTTCTTCTTGGGGTCGTCTCCCTCACTGATTGTGAGGGTAACGACCCCTCGAAATCAGTGAGGCAACTAAGAAAAATACTTCTGTTTTTATTGGCCGTCAGGAACAGCACAACCACAAAATAAGAATTTATTTTCATGAACTTCTCCTCTACCGCCACAGTCGGCAAAATCACGTCGTAGAAAAATACTAGTTTTCTATACTAGTATAGAAAACTACCACGGTCGGCACAAGCGATTGAGTTCAAGCTAAACTTTGAAGCTGTGAATCACAAGTATTTGGCAACCTACAAAAGATAAACAAAGACATAACTGAAGGGGTTACAAGAAGTTGAGCACCATCCAAAAAAGAGTAAGGAAGAGGAGAGGGAGGCAGCTCTAATGTAGATTTTGTACCTCCACACAATCCTCCCTCACTCCTCTTATCTTCTCTTTAAACTTGAGGTCTTTTTTGGCCTCTACTTGAGTCCTCTTGATCCATCTTGCACCTCCTTTGAGGCGTCTCCCATATGCTCATGGCAATGGGGAGGCATGAAAGAATTATCAAGGTGTCAATGTCCTTGTTTTTTTCTGTACTTTCAGGCTGTGAGAGTCCCTGGTGTTAAAAGTTACTACCACTCCTATTTTGGGTAGAAGGATGGAGAAAATAATCTTGGAAAAAGGTGGTTTGAGAGTGGGCACTCTCCACCCTGTCTACCAAAAATCCATTTAGTTTCAGTGAGAATTGACATAGATCTATTCATGAGCTTTCCAACACAGTTTACGGTGCTTAAAACGGTGAATTTTTAAGCCCGGTGCCTGTGGCAGTTCTATTGCTATTGTAGCTGCCAACAGTTTCTTATCTATGGTATTGCCGCCAGAACTGTCGTGATTTTAGTTGCGTGAGTCAACCTGCTTTGAAAACTACTATGCTGGGCGTGAATCTAGCTCCTATACAGAAGTCGTCGCCAGAGTTTATAAAAGGTGCTCGTTGGAGAGGTTTATCCCCTCTGCATCACTCTGGAGGCAATCATCATCAACAACCCGTACAAGGAAACTCAAATACTTTGATTCTCCGTAGGCCCATTTCTATTATTGCCTCGCCCCCTTATTTTGGATCCTAAACAAGAGGTATGTTATCCCAAAATCATGAGTTCGCACGAATCTAAAGTATTCAGAACTTGAAGTTCATCATGAAAATTTTTCAGTTTCATTTATTGACATTCTAGCACAACATTGTCTCATGCAAAACATGCTGAGGATTTTGCACCAGCATATCTCTCTCAATTCTGTCTCTCTTGCTTGCCCTGTCCCCTTGTCTTGCTCACCTTGTGGGACGAGGAGGGGAGGGCGAAGATGAGGGCTCGAGGCCATCGGCATCAGTCCTCGAGGTTCCCGGCCTCCTGGCCGCCGATCAAGCAACCAGCTCAATCGACGGCCAGTATGTGGCTGGCCAATGGCCGACTGGTTACCTGACCAACCGCCGGCTGTCCAGTTTGCTGGCTGCCAGCTTGCCGCCGGCCAGCCCTTGCCATGACACAGGATGGTGTCCAACCACCCCTCACTTTTGTGAGGAGGGAGGTCCCAACTGGCCCTCCCTCTACACCATGAATGCAATGAATAAAATGTCCATACAACAATATTAGAGACTTGTATACATCGAGGAAATACAACTTCCCCCCCTTTTAGTTGAAATATCCCAACACGATGCAAGACATGGGTCTATGCTTCCTAAACCATTCGTCAATCTGCTGGTTGGTTTCTAGCAGGTTGCTGTGGGACTCCCTATTGTCATACGGTATGTCACAGCCCTGCCACCTAACAAGAAATCAATTAATTTTTCCCGTCCTTGGTTTCCAAAGATGTATTTGACATCGTAATGTTTGGCCTTGTCTCATTCCACATGTAGTGATGGATGCATGTTTCTACCAAGGACGCGCTCACCTGTATCCTAAACGTTTTAGGGGGCACATTTGGAACACAGAATGAGTAGCCATGTTTTCCATTTGGTGAAGCTTCACAAGGACAGGTGTCTAAATCTCCTCAATGATGAATGGCTCCAACTACTTAGGCTGGAGCTTTGTTGAATCCTTACTCCCACATTGATGTTTGCCGGGCTGAGTAGGACCCAATCACCGACGTGGACCACGGTATTGGTTGGATGCTAATCAGCAACTCACTTCATTACTCCTTGGGCCTTCATGATTTTTTGTCGTGCCTTGTCCCAGATGCTGCAAAATTCTCGTCATTAGATGGCGAAACTTTGCTCCTTGGACTTTGCAAGATTGTCAGAGCTGTGCATAGTGTGCCATGGAATTCTTCCAAATACATCTTATCCATGGATGCAGATGTCGTACAGTTATATGGGATCGCAGGAGCTAGCTTGACCGCCCACTTTGTTCAGAGAGATTGTTGGAGCATCTAATTGGTCTGCTCCGGCTGTTCGTCAGTCAGAGGATGGAATGCGGTTGATAGCTGGATCTGACTTTTGTAGTGAGTCAGCAGTTCCCTCTAAAATCTTCTTGTATACCTTTCATTTATATCTATAATGATGGAGGAGAGGATCTTGTATGGTTGGGAAATGTTTATTCAGAACAAAGTTATTGTTCCTTTGACAAAGAATGAGTAGAAATAGTGTATCATTAACTAACAATAAATCACCACGAGAATTTTGTCAAACCCTTCTGGTGTGACACTCAAATTTGTAACAAATTCCATGGAGATATCCAACCATGTCTTTGTTGGTTCCGCTATCGGTTGAAGCAAACCAGGAGATTCGGTCCATCTCCATTTATGGCATTGATGCACGTCACACGTCTTGCAGTAGTTCGCGGCTTTAGTTTTCATATTGTCCCAATGGTAGTACTTTACAAGTTTATTGATCGTCTTGTCTTCGTCAAAGTATCCACCTAGACTGATGTCTTGGCACTCTTACAATAACATCCACTGTATCTCTTTTTTGGATCTCTGCAGTTTAATAGGTGCATTTGTAGGGTTTGTGAAGCCAAACATTGGTCTTTTGCTACCTGCCAAAACCCTCGGAACACCGTGCAAACAATCACTCAATGGTCAGATTTTGACCCTCCAATATCATGCTGATCTTAGCCATTAGCCCCGTCGTCTACTAAGAGCAATTGTTGTATTTTCCTTCACGTCAGTCGTTAATATGGTATTCAACGATGGACTCGAGAAACTCCACCCACCAAGTTCCTTGACAGCTCGGGTTCCGCTAAATCTGAAAATGTTTCAGGGCATGGTGGTTGATGCAGACAATGTATCGTCGGTTTTCTGGGTAACAATGCCACGGTTTGAATTTGTGTACGAATGCCAATGGTTCCTGATTGTGTGCCACATAGCTCAACTCCTTCTTCCTCATCTTATGTATAAAGTGTACAAGTTGTTCTGCACCGTTGTTGTCTTGGAGGAAAATAGCTCTGATTTCTCGATCCGATGCATCAGTGGCCACAATATAGACCACAATTGGATCCGTCCATCACAAGGTTGGCACTAAGTTCTGAGTGCTTCTTTAAGAGTTTAATGCTTCTATTTCACTATCTACCCAAGTCCAATCAGTGGCCTTACAAGTGAGATCGTGGAAAGGCTCTAACAGTCTGGTGTACTCATAAATGAATCGGCGGCAAAGGTTGTAGAACCCCAGAAACACTTGGACTGTTTGAATGTTGTCTGGTGTTGACCAATCAGCCATTTCTGCCACCGTTTTTGTAAACATCATGATCTAGTGATTTGGCGCAAGAAATTCATCAAAGAGCAACCAAATTTGCACTTCAGGAATTTCCCAACGACCTTCTTTCTTTGAAAAACTTTGAGTAGTTTTCAAAGGTTTCCAATGTGCCTCTCCTGCACAATCCATTGTCAAGATAGACTACAACAAAACAAAGGTATTTTCACAATGCACCATCTGCTACTACCATCAACATTTTTGGAGCATTCTGCACATCTGTGAACCTTACTGATGTGCAAGTTCATGAAGATGTTGAGTCCCCTGCATCAGGTGTCAAATGTCTTCTTTCTTTCCTTGTTTCCACATGGACCAAAAACACGTGAGCTCCTCACTGTACAACACTTCTAGCAAGATGGGTGTAGTATGTTGTATTTTGATTACTATGACTTCCCCTGATAATTCATCCTCTACTACTCAACCGCAGGCATGTTTTGGATTGCTTGATCAAAGGGAGGTGTCACTTTTTCCATAAATTTTTACATAGAAAGTGCCACCACTCCAATGCACTTGCATAATGTGCCGGTAGAGGAAATCTTACTCAAGGACATCTTCTTGGTCACTAATTGAACTTGTTCTCTTTGCCATTACATCCTGCACTTCTCCATTTTGCTGCCGGAGTGGTTTGCAAAGGGGATGAAAGTGATTTCTTCTGTCCACGAATTTTCCTTCAAAAACCTCAGTTGCGGTCTTCAAATCCAGCTTCCTCATTTCATCTCATTCCTGATGAATGGTGACAGGTCTCTCATCGAGTAACGTTGTGCAACTATTTCAGCCCATGTGTTGCACCCGTAGTAGTATCTACTGTTGGCCATCCTCGTAGCCCTCGTCAACCTTTGCTTCTCACCCTCGCGTGTGGCATTGTGATTCATCTAGATGAAAAATCATTTGGCAAAGACCTTTCTGATCGGACAAGAGCTTTGCCACCTCCGTTTATCAACTCCAATTTATGTTACGATTTCCCCCCCTCCTGAGCCTGCTACCACCATGCATAATTTGGAACGGGTTTCTATGAGTCCAACATAGGCGTTGTTCTTCTTGATGGACATCATTGATCTCCATTCTAGCAGTAGTCTCATTTGACTATGACTTTGCTCCACCGTGATAAGAATTGTGGCCTTGGAGTCACCAACTGTTGGATTCCAGCATTTGAGCATTCCAGACAGTATTTTCAATGTGAACACCGCTGAAATAACTCAAAGTGTGTATGTCACGCTTGAGCCAATGTAGTGAAAACGAAGTTCATCAGAGGTGACATCACCTTAGGTTTTTTTTTGTGGTGAAAGCATTGTGTGTACTCCAACTTGTTAGATTGAGTAGTAGTAGTTTGAGCTTGTACTTTACATCTGATTTCTCATTTGAAAATTTTAAGTGTGCAAGAATGGCAAACGCAAATTCATCCCAATTTTCCGGTGCATTCAGTGAGTCTTGCCACACTGGATTGATTCACTCGAGAGGCATATCGCCTCAGGTCAACAATGTGAGAGTGGTCTTATGAGCAATTGATCTGAATCTGCCTGTCTTGTACTAGGATTGGATGATCTTTACATAGGACTATCACCATAAAGCTATACTGTGTAAAATTGAGGTTGCAAGGTAAATATTCTTCTATTCATTGCTGACTCCAAAACAGATGAATTATGCTTTATTGATCATCAGCTACACCCAAATTGTACGACCTCTTAATTTTACAAGATTGACGACTTGTAACCATGGAATGAGTTTTCCATGGATTTTAGCACCGGCATGCTTGAGACAAATAACTGTGTGCACTCTACACTTCACTTGTTAGCTACAATGTGAGCACATGCATTGCTAGAGTAAGGAAATCTCATTGAAAGCAAGATTTTACCTGCAATCTGATGGATAATAGGTGACCTCCATTTGGGAATGTGGAGCCACTTACTGGGTTTGAATTCATATAAACTACATGTGCCTTGTTCGGTAGTGTGTCATTTGAGTTGGTGAATGGCATGTTTTTCCCTATACCTCCCCTTTTGGAGAATATGATAAACCTATCCATAAGTAAGGATTGTTTAATTCCACCACACATGGGTTGTTATGTGAAGCACACTGTAAAAGCCATAAGAGGAAAAGAAAATTCACCCGAATTTCAGTGTAGACATGCATTTTGTGGACTGGAAAATTCGTGCTTCTATGTTAATGTGCACTTTTCCATCTTAGCAAGCTCAAGCCATTATGGGTTTGTCTCACAATGAAGACTGGATGGCTTTTCCATCCTGTATTTCTTTCACATCTCTTAAGACACTTAACTTGTCACAATTCTGAGCATCAGTCATGCCAAGCGGAACGTGGATGGTTCATAAGGATGGGGTGTGGAGTAGAAGACATTTTGAGGAATTGGAATAAATGGATATCTATATCTAGAAGTTAATACAATTTGATGAAAATTGTGGGATATGTTTAGCACATCTATACGATAACAAGAAAAAAATGAGGTGTATCTTGGATCTTGGACGCTCGAGTCAAGCGGGGCGTGTGACGCCACGTCGTGAGTGGTTGCCTAAAAACAATCTACCAAGAATTTGGGAGGTTTCAAAGATATTGAAGTGCGGCTTTACAAAACCTTAGCACCGTTGAGAAGTTGACTGATTAGTATCGAAGCATTGATAAGGTTCACAATGCTTCCGTCAACCATTCTAGAATACAGTCGAATGTCTCAGAAACTTTGTGAGCGGAACACCGGAGGTCACAGTAGGTGGTCAAAATTTCTGAGGGACAATCGTAGTGCAAATCGTGACATTGACGCGTGATGGGCCATACTGTAATGACAGAAATACCCACTTGCAGAGTTTTTGGGACTTGTGAACATGTGGGATACAAAAGCATCGCAATTCTGTGGTCATCTAGGGTGGGTAAGAGTCTGAGCTTGTTGACATCCTTGAACGCCATTGGGTGGAGATGAGATGAACACATGGGGAAGTATAAATGCACTTTCAGTGTTGTAGAATCAATGCAATTATTCTATTGGAGGAGCATTGGACTAACAGACTTCACAGGAATGGGTTGGAGTGAAAAAAAGAAATGAAATTGGCAGAAAAATTGACTTCTAGCTCCAAACATGGGATTTCAGTGCAAAAACATGTAATGGAACTCGTTTTCTCGCAGCCATGGATTTGAGTTTTTCCAGCAAGAAATGAAAACGTTTTATGCTGATAAAGGTCAAGAGAATGGGAGAAGGTTTCTAACTAACAACTAAGAACTAAGGCTTGGTCTCAATAGTAAAGATTAAAACTCCTCGTGGTCCTACTAGTAATGAATTTTGGCTTATTGTCAACCATCAGTTTTTTGGAGTAGCTCTCTCATTCATTGCTTGCAAGTAGTGTTCCTTATAAATCTAAAATGTGTGTTGCCATTGCTATCCAATAAATATTGGATATCTCTCATATAATTCTCCCAATGTGTCCTGGTGATGACGATGACGACGACGATGATGATGATGATGATGATGATGATGATGATGATGATGATGATGATGATGATGATGATGATGATGATGACGACGACGACGACGATGATGATGATGATGATGATGATGATGATGATGATGGTGATGATGATAATGATGATGATGTAATTTCTAGTGTTAAAAAATGAGTGTGATGATATACCAGATGTTGTGGGAGCAAAGGCTATATATTTCCATGGAAATCTGTACAAATACTGGTGATTTTGGGCTGACTTTTAGGTACATAAATCAATATGTTACCTGGTATGTTGACCCTTCACTACAAACTGTAGCTGGCTTATTTTCTTCTACCCATTTCTAAGACACCCTAGCCCTCTCCGGGAATGATCGCATGCTTTCATCCGTGCTACAATAACATCCATGAACCTCCCTTCAATCTTCTTTCCTGAAGTGATGATTTTGAATACAGAACAAGACAAAAAATCTCAGGTTCATCATCCATCTGCATCATATCCATTGAAGAGAACAGAGAAACTAGATGAATGGCTTCAAGAAGACGTCCTGGTTAAGAAGTGCAGTTTGAAATTCAGTAAAGAGCACAAGTTGACAAATCTACTCATTGGAAGACACACAAAGCTTGCAAATCAGATGTTTTTAATTGTTTTCTTCAGAAACTAGATTGCACAACCTACGTCAAGCATGATGTGGGTGTTGAAAATCCCAAGTTTGAATGTAATCCACAGGCCTGAATGAAAGACTGGTTTCATTTTACTGAATCTTGTAGTGTACTTGATCGTCCTCCAAGCCACCAATCACATCTCAGGCATAGAATTCTGATAAGTCATTTTGAATAGGACTTGGGGGAACATATTCTCTTCTGAGGAGTTGTCAAAAACACCTGCTCACACAAGTTGGGCAAGAAAACTTGAATGACATCAATGAAAGAGTTGGAACAACTCATGATAGAAGGAAGTGCACATGCCACTCCTTTTTTTGGATTTATTGTGGGAAAAAAAACCTGCAATCAACCTGTAAAAACCTGTAACTTTGTTTTTGGCATCCTCATGATACCATGGTTATGGTTTTCAAAGATATAAACATATTGGAAAAGGCAAATATATAACCTCTCATGAAACCTTGTTTCCACCTCTATCAATCATACACAAGGACAGGATTTTTTCATTAAGAACACCGTAAACCATCATCAATACAACATACTATTGTAGACTAAATCTTGAAAACGTTGGGGTATTAGACAAGGCATAATGTATTGGAGCTAAATGGCTACCTCTTAAATGATGATTCCTTGATAAACGTCTTTGTTAACGGTTGCCGACCATTAACTCATGGTTTATTTTCCCAACATTGTTCATGCATATAGTTATGAACATGCACAATTTTTCTGGCCGAAGGATATGTGCCAACCTATTGCCCATCATAACGACTGACAACACTAGAGACAAGGGTTCACAAGATTCCAAAGTTCAATGAGGGATACGAGGATGACCAATGGGTGATACTACTAAGAATGCAATCAAGGAGTTACAACAAGTGCAAAACAATACCAACACTACTAGATGGGGGAGGGGGAGTTCTTACAGTTTTCATGGAGATGGTTAGAAGTTGGGTTACAAAAACAAACAAAGGGGTCTTCAATGGAAAACCTGTACGCATAAGAATTGAAATCATTTGAATTCACCAACATCTCCAACTATAAACAAGAGAAGTATAGGATGGAACAGTCTCGATAGCTTGCCCACGGAGTGACCACAAAGGTTGGACGAGGTTTCCTATATCGCAATGATCTCCAAATGGACTAGACCAGTGGTATGGTGCATGGTACCATATATGGCAGAAAGTAACACATCTTTGTGATTGAATTACCCACGACAAAGCTATGGTTACAAAAACTAATAGAGAAGGAGGCAGCAAAAGATGAAGTAGTAGAGGAAACTGCAGTGATCTCTAGATGATGAATTTTGATGCCCACATCCCTAGACATCGCGAAGCGATACTTGGGGCCAGGGATTCATGCGTGTCTAATCCACGTGGAACCTGGCAAAGAGGATAAAATCGCAAAATTTGTTGTAGCAGACTGAACGGCCTCATGAGCCTCAATGATTTCATATGGGAAGAGTTTGAACCACGAATCAAAAAGGTCAAAGAATTTTTCCCGACAAGCTACCTTTTGAAGGCTACTTTTGCAATGCAAATTTGACCTCCAAGTCAACCTAAAGACAAGCAGTTGTCAAGGGAACCTATCAAATAAGCTACCACAAGATAACCAGGCTTAAAAAACAACTAAACAAGATGCTATACTAAAGGTTTCTCCGTCCATCCACATCACCGCTGTGCCACTGGTCCACTCGTCTAATGCTCCGTTAATCCTACTTGTTCATCATCTATGTTTTTCTCGACGTAAAAAAACAATAGCGGCTCATTTACACAAAACTCTGGTAGTCACCGTGGTGTTGCTACATCCCAAACGTGCATGAGTCCCTAAACTCTGTCAGTGGGTATTTGTGTCATTACATCTGTAGCCCACCGCCTGTCCAACTCAAGAATTCTTATGCCGTTTGGCCAAGGGTATTCTAGCTACCTTTACCGACCTCCATTGTTCTATTCTTCAAGGTTCTAATACATTCGACCAATTTCTAGAATGGTGGACATAGCTTGGCGAACCATGTCGACACATCAATATTTTTCAGTCAACTTCTCTACAATTGTAGACATTTACAAAGCGGGGGGGTGACCATATACCCATCGATTTCGTGTATAAGCCTCCCATATCCAGTGACCACTATTTAACAACGCCATATCCAGAGAGCAAGCACTTTAACAACGAAACATCCACCAGGCGCAGAAAAACAACGACGTATCCAAAAAAAAAGCGCGCGAACACCATGCCGTCGCTGCATGAAATGCAGCTTCAGATGGATGACGTCATCACGCCCCTTGAATAATCACAAACCCCACGTTTGAGGTGTTTGTGATTGTTTGAGGGAGGGGTTTGCGTGGGGTTTGCGTGAGGGGTCCAAGACACCCCATGCGTTGAAAGGGAATCTGCTGGGCCCCGCGGTAGCGGGGCCCAGCAGATGCCCGCGCAAAAAATAAAACCTTCAACCCCAAATGTAATTCGGGGTTGGGTTTGAAGGTGTTTGTCTCGCAAACCTAAGGGGTTTTGTGTGCCATGGAAAAAAAAATTGACATGGGCGTTTTCGCTCAATCGCGATCGAGCGATGACCCATTTTTTTCGATTTTTTTTNGGCCCCGCTACCGCGGGGCCCAGCAGATGCCCGCGCAAAAAATAAAACCTTCAACCCCGAATGTAATTCGGGGTTGGGTTTGAAGGTGTTTGTCTCGCAAACCTAAGGGGTTTTGTGTGCCATGGAAAAAAAAATTGACATGGGCGTTTTCGCTCGATCGTGATCTCGCGAGGGATCGAGGGTCGCGATCGAGCGACGGTCACATGACCCTCCTCGCCATGCTCGATCAGCGACGCATGTCGCTGATCGAGCATGGCGAGGAGGGTCATGTGACCGTCGCTCGATCGCGACCCTCGATCCCTCGCGAGATCGCGATCGAGCGATGACCCATTTTTTTCGATTTTTTTTTCGACGCGCAAACCCCCTATTACGATGTAGGGTTTTATGTTTTGCGCGGGCTCCGCCCGTGCAAAACATAGAAAACCCGAAATCGTAATAGGGGGTTTGCGCGAAAAAAAAAATCGAAAAAAATGGGTCATCGCTCGATCGTGATCTCGCGAGGGATCGAGGGTCGCGATCGAGCGACGGTCACATGACCCTCCTCGCCATGCTCGATCAGCGACGCATGTCGCTGATCGCGCATGGTGAGGGAGCCGGATACGTCGTTGTTATGTTTTAAACTGCTGGATATGGGGGACATAAAATTCCGCACTTGGATATGGGGTGGTCCGCCCTTCGGGAATGTGGATATTAGAGCTGTTTCGCCCTTTACAAAGCCTCGCCTCCACATTATCAAAACCACCCAACTTCTTGCCAGAGTTTCTCAAAGCAACCACTCATGACGTGGCCTTGCACCCATCGCTTGACTTGAGTGCCCAAGAACTGACATATGCCTCATTGTGTTTCTTGCTATTGTTTATGTGCGCTTGACATGTTTGACACTTTTCATGAAAAAACTTACTGGTAAAAAAAATTCTCCAAGTGTCCCAATTCCTTGAAACGTCTTCTACTTCACACCTCATCCCTCTGAACCACCCATGTTCCATTGGGTGTAACACTTGATATCAGGGTACAACAACGCTTGAGGGGCAGCTAATGTTTTTACTACAAGGCAACAACCCCACATGAGTCTTCAGCGTACCTCAGCCGTTATGAAGTTTGCAGACCTTGTACAACAATAGTAAATGGAAAAAGTATATCCGGTGACGGAGGATCAAGAGCACACGGTCACAGACACTCTCAAGGTGAGCCAGGCAACAACGACAACTTTTGCGATGAATTGTGCAGTACCAAAACCTTCACAGCCACCCCGATGATGGACCCCTCAGGATCTGTGAACCCTTCCCCTCTGCCATTCTCCACCATGAATCGGCAACCGCCTCTACTTTCTTTGGGTCTATGGTGATCCATCCACTGCCAATGATTTGGCCTAGGAACTCAATCAAACGGCGACCGAAGTAACACTTTGAGATTTTTCCGTAGAATTTCTCTCTTTGTAATATCTTGAGAACTTTTTAGAGATGTCAATTGTGCTCCTCCCGGGTGCGGCTATACACCAAGATATTGTTGAGTTATACGATGAAAAATCCGTTGAAGTACGGTAAAGCAATGTTCTTCATTCATCATAAATGTCACGAGGACATTTGTCAGTCCGCATTGCATGACCATGAACTAGAACTGCCCGTATCTGGTGTTAAGCACTGTCTTCTTGATGCTCTTGTTAGATGTGCGGATCTAATGATAGTTGTTATGTAGGTTGATTTTGGTGAAAACTTTCGCCTCGCAGAGTTGGTCGAAAAGTTAAACTGTGTGTAGAAGGGGATGGCAGTTCGTGATTGTGATGTCGTTCAACGCTCGATAATCTACACACAACCACATCACACCTGTTCTCTTTTTTATCAAGAATGCATGTGCCGCGTAGGGTGTTCAACTCGTCCAGCTGAGCATCTCGTCCAGTTCTTTTTTAAGTCTGATCAACTCGTAGTTGCTCATCCGATAGGTCCCTTTGGCCATGACTCTGCTGCCCGAGTTGAGGTCAATGTGGTGATCGATGCTATGTTGCGGAGGTGAATCTTGAGGTAGTTCATTGGAAATAAAAACTTCTTTAAACTACTGGAGGAGGGATGGAAACTCCTCTATAACTCCTTTGTTCACTCTGACTTGCCCCCGTTTTTGGCATGTTGCTGGCATTTCTGACAGTCGCATGAGATGTTCCCCGGCTTCCCCGGGAACATCTCAGTTGGTTGCATTGACCAACGACCTCTCCATTGGAGACGAGGTTTCTCTTGACTGTGACTTCCTTACGCCATGATATGAATTGTGGCCATGGGATTGCCGGCCGTTGGATTACTACATCCGAGTATTGTAGTCAATGTTGTAGATGTGATTGGCTGTTACGATCATTCATGGAAGGTCGTCTTGGATTCCAAATAAGGTGATTTCTTTTCTAATGTCATGTTTGAGGCCTATCTTCTACCACAAACAAAAATCGTCAGGGAGGAGGTCGCTACTGGTGATGATTTCACAAAAACTTAACATGTACTCTGCCACGCTAGAATACTGAAGCAGATGTTGGATTTTGTACCATGTGTCAAGCTTTTTGTTTTTTTTTTTAAAACATGAGAGTATAGTCTATACTACGTCCATCAGCTTTTTAGTGGAGTGAAGGTGTCGAGCCACATCAAAACTGATTTGCTCTTCAGGAAGAACGCCTCTGGTTGTCAATGTGAAACTTGTCGCATGAGCCGTTTATCCAGCTGTGCCGCTCTCTTGATACTGTTGGATGGTCTTTAGGTCGGAAGTACCGACTCAAAGCCGTGCCGTGTAAAAGCGGGACCCAGGAGTCATTGTATTTGTGTTGTTGTTGTCCCCAACAGCAGTGATGTACACCTCCAAACTCGTCAGCCATATCGGATCTGTTGGTACTTTGGAGTTTGCATGATCGAACTACTCATGAAGTCTCATTCGAATTTGGGGCTCGAACTCTTTGCTCTTCGAACGTGACCCGTACTTTGCAAGGCTATTTGTGAAGTGTTACAAGGAGTTTGATGGGTGTAAGAAAACCAAGTTCTAGTTCGACAATCCCTACTGGCGATGGTGATTCACTCGCCCAATTGCCATACAACCGAACGAGGAGTTACAACAGATGCTATTAGAGAATTGCCACAATACCAGTCCATATAGAAACTTTGGTGAGGGCAAGACGCTCGAGAAGCTGGAAAACAGTTGAGAATGACATGGAAAAACTCTACAAGTTGTGTGACACATCCTAGCAGCAAAAATTTCTTCGCACAAGGCCATCATGACTAGTTCAACCACTCCCTCTTCCAACAGAGCCATGGGTCAAAATGAGTATGGACTTCGTGACAGGACAACCCATTACTCCGAAGGGGCATGAAGCCATCCTCGTGGTGGTGCACAGATTTTCTAGGATAGCACACTTCATCCCAACGACATCCACCATCATTGCACAAAGAATACCATGACCATTTCTGAATTAGATCATGCGAATCCACAGAGTGCAATGTACCACCATCAGCGATAGAGATGGCCGCTTCACTAGCCCTTTTGGCATAAAATGATGACGTGTTACAACATTCTGATCCACCTATTAACTATGTTCCACCTTCAAACAGACGGGCAGACCAAGTAGACCAATCGAGTACGCGACCAACTCCTCTGTATTCTATGCAAGCCCCACGGCACTGATTAGGCAGGAAAATTGCCGACTGTCAAATTTGCATACAACTCAATAATGTTCACAGCAATGGGTTGATTCCCAATGGCAGTGATTCACACTAAACTTCCCACCACACCCACAAAACTACAAAGAGAAAACAGTATTCCCGTAGTTGACATCCACCAAGTGGACTTCTCTAGCACCAGGGAGGAAACATGCCAGACCCTTGGAAAGACGCAAGCAGCGATGAAGTGAGTATCAGACTGACATCCCAGCGATAGCATATTCAGTGATGGCAATCACATCCTACTCAGCTCTGCGAACATCAAGCCGTGTGGAAAAAACATCGCAAAGCTCAAACCCCAGTGGTTGGATCCATTTGTAATCGAGCGAATACAAACCCCGGTTTTTTATCAACTTTGTCTGCCGGACAGTGTGGCGATCCATCCGGTCTTCCACGTTAGCAAATCAAGCACTACCAGGATCACAACGCGAGATTTCCCTGGAGAGATGTCATTGCACCTCAAATCCAAGTGGATGGGAATACAGAGAATGTCATCGAGGACATCCTTAGTTGTGGAATAAACAATCTAGTACATGGTGAACTGGCACAGCTACAAAGCAGCGCACAACAGCTAGGAGTCCTACAACAACCTTTGAGATATCAATCATTTGATTGACGGTTACTACAGGCGCCACCAGCCTACATCTGCTAACATGCCAGGATGTTGTTGCTATAAGGTGTGGGGGGGGGGGGGGGGGGGGGGTGGGGGAGTGTTCCTTCCAAGACACTCACGATTTCGTAAACTCTGCAAGTGGGAATATTCTTCATTACATCTGTGACCCATGCACGTCGACCTCAGGATTTTTATACTGTTTGGCCGAGGTTGTTTTGGCCACCTGCCCCGACCCTCATTGTGTCATATTTGAAGGTTCTCACACACATAACCACTTTCTGGAATGGTCAACAGAAGAGTTGAAAACCTCATCAATGTTTCGATTATGATCTTTCAACTTCTTGACGGAGATAGACTGTTATTAGGCATCGCCTTGATATTCTCAAAACCCCTTGATTTCTTGGCAGAGGTTTTCAGAGCAACCACTCATGACACATCATTGTATGCATCAAAGAACACGAGTGCCTAAGACTTAATACGTACTTCATTGTGTTTCTTGCTATTGTATGCATGCACTCGACATATTTGACACTTTACATCAAAGCAACCTTTTTTCTAGATACAAGTTATCCAACTGCACCCATTCCTTGAATTGTCTTCTACTCCGTACCTCATCCCTGTGAACCACCCACATTCTGTGTTAGGTCCGTGAGGTACACGAGTCCCTTAACTTTGCGAGTGGGGATGTATGTCATTACATTGATGGCCCACCACCTGTTGAACTCGGTGTTTTTATGACGGTTTGCAGAGAGCATTTTGGCCAATTCCCCCAGCCTCCAGTGTTCTATATCACAAGATTCTGACAACGTCGACTTCTAAAAAGGTCAAAAAAATTGTTGCAAACTGCATCAATGTGAATTCATGACAGCATTGGACTTTCAGAAATCCACGCCTCAATATTCTTGAAGTCACCCGCTTCCTTGGCTGAGCTTCTCAAAGAAGCCACTCACACCGTGACCTCCTACGTGTCGCTCGGCTCCAGCATCAAGAACCCAACACATGCCTTGTTTTTGACTCTTGTCATTGTATGTATGTGCTCAACTAAATTGACACTTTTCATCGAAGTTCACTTTCTGCTTGATACAAATCCTCCATTTGTCCCAAATCCTTAAACTGTCTATTGTCACATACCTTATCCCTTCGAACCACCTACATTGTGTCCAGGGTAACGCTTGGTATCAGATTGCAGCGGCACTGGAGGGGCAACCGACGAGTTAAGCACCTGTCAACAACATCGCACGAGACTTCAACGTATCTCAACCATCCAGAAGCTTGCAGATCGCGCAACGACAATGTTGAACACAGCAAGTGCAACCTGCTATGAACAGCAGTCGGTGAAAAACACTCTCACGATGGAGAATGATCAGCACGTGGACACTAACGCTCTCCAGATGATCCAGACAGCAGTGACAACCTTCATTATAAATGGCACAACACCAACGGACCCAAGGCAAAGCCAGTGACGGGCCCCTTGGGTTCAGCCAACCCTTTGCCTCCGCCGTTGCCTGTCTGGTCAACATCTGGCACAATGCGAGGGACCTACTGACAAGCTCAAACTCATGAAGACCTATACCAGAAGTTTCTCGGACTCCAGAGCATCGACACCCGTCTACTCCAACAACTCAAAGCAGTGATGGAGGAGCTTTGAATATCCCGTACGCGCAAAGCAGTGCTCACCAATAGAAAATTCCAAATCTTGACTGAACCCCAGATTCAACCGACACTCATTGAGCCGTTCAATCCTTCTAGCTCAAAAGGACCGACAATCAGAATGTGGCTGATGAGTTTGGAGGTGTACTTTTCTGCTGCTAAGGTCTACAACAAAAAAATGATTGACCTCGTGGCCTTGCTTTTGCGTTACATGGCTTCAAGTTGGTGGTCTGATACAATGACCATCCGACAAAAGAAGGACCAACGAAACATACCAATGGCTCATACGACAGCTCTCACACATTGTCAAACACAGGCAAAATACATCTCAAGAAGATAAATCCGACATGGCACGACTCCCTCACGCTATCGGAAACAGAGAGTGAATTCCTACGTGATACACTTGCTCGCTTTGAAACAGTGATCGAGAAGTCTGACGCATAACATAGGCTGCATTATGTGCGTCGACAGTCCACAGTGGCAGAGTATATGTGGCGTTTCCGCGAAATCATCACCAATAGTGACCTCATCCCTGATGAAGTCTGTTTCTACTACAACGGCCTCAAGCAAGATGTTTTGTGAGGAATTACCAAATCTAGCATCCAGGATCACCTTCTATGAATGATTGCATCTGTCGTTTGCATCGAAAGCGCCGACTTCAATGCTTGGATGCAGGAGTCCAATGGCTGGCAATGCCAAAGCTGCAATTCTTATCGTGGCGGAGGAGAGTCGCGGTCCACGGAAATCTCATCTCTAAAGGAGATTGACATCGTCAATCAATTTGATCAACGGTTCCTTTTGACTTGTGGAAAGCCGGGTCATATCTCGTGAAACTGCCGAACGTGACAACAACAAGCTGAAAAGGGGGGAAATCTACAGAGAAAAGGTGAGGAGTAGGAAAGCACAGGAGGGCAAGAGTAGATGGCAATGCTCTTGTCCGGTCGAAGAATTCTTCGCTGAACGATTACCCATCTTAATAACTCATATTGCCACAAACGAGGGTCCCTCAGATTGAAACATTTGATAGGGGGTACGAGGACGACCAACCCACGATACTCCTATGGGAACAAAGGGGGTTGAACATGCATGCAACGGTTTTGACAGTATTAGGTGGATTAACTTCTTATAGTTTTTTTTCAGAAAGGACATGAATTAGAAGCTTGGTTTGCAAGCTGAACTAGGCATGTTTGAAAGAAAAACCATCAACACATGATTGCAACAAATGATCCGTCGACTTTACAAACCTCTCCAAATATTAATTGGAGATCTGCACAATGTAATAGCCTAAAAACCTAGCATAACAAGAAACTACAAAACAAACCTCAAATGAGATTTCCTATACCTGCACAATCTACGGGTGAAATGGAGAAGCGGATCAGTCTATGTCAGCATTAGTGGTAGAAAACGACATCTCCCTCTGGTCATGTGACCCACGATGCAACAGCGGTTACAGGAATCACATAGGTAGAAGCAGCAAAGGAAGTTGCGGCAGCCACTTAATGCCAACAGATGTCTTTGGACGTAATCAAGAGACATCTGTGATGCGGAGCTCAAACATGGCTAGTCCACGCAGAGATTGGGGAAGTGGAAAAAATCGCAACTGCCGAGGCAACATCATGGGCCTCAACATCTAAAACGTTTGTTGTTGTTTCGAAGGACTTTGCATCGTTCATCAAGGAGCCAAAGGGGTTTTTCCCGACAGCTACCTCCGCAGCGGAACGTCAACCATCAGATAGACGTGAGGCTGGATAGCAGACCAATGGTGAAAGGGACCTACTGGATGAGCAGTTACCAGATGACTGAACTCACAAAACAACTCTAGGGAATGCTTGGTCAGGGGTTCATTAGGACTTCCAAGGCACCCTATGCGACACCTGTACTTCTTGTGAAAAAGAACACCAAGAAATACGAAGTTGCGTGGACTACCGAGCGTTGAATAAAATCACCATCAAGAACCGCTATCCTCTTCCATGAACAAACAAACCTTCTGGCCAACTCCATAGGGCCTGAAATTTCAACAAGATCGATCTATGCATTGGCTATCATCGTGCCCGCGTGTTTGATAAGGACGTTGAGAAAAGAGCATTCTACACCTAATATGGGCACTTTGAGTTCACAATTATGCCGTTCAGTCTCACAAACAACCCTGCAATGTTTACGGCGACAATGAACAACATTTATCACCTGTACCTTGAAGAACTTATCATCGTGTATCTTGACGGCATCCTGGTGTACAGCCGTATCCCGGAGGAGCACTATGGACATCTCCAATGAATTGTTGAGATTTTACAAAGAGATTTTTTTTGAAAAATCCTCAAAGTACCATTTCGGTCTCCGCTCAATTGAGTTTTTTGGCCACATCATTGGCACCAGATGGATCACCATCGACCCCAAAAAGGTAGAGGCAGTTTCTCATTGGCCAACGCGGACCAATGTTTGCAACGCCCAAGTGTTTTTTAGCTTTTGTAACTACTATCATCGATTCGTAGGACTACACTCGAGTGTCAACACATCTCCGGTCTCACTTGTAAAACCACGGAGTGGAATTCGAGGGACAACAAACAAGAAGCATTCAGCTCTTTGAGAAATACTCTAACATTAGCGTTAGCCTTACAATTGGCGGATCCTACGGTGGACTGCTTCATGGCAAGTGACGCGTCTGATCGAACCATCGGAGCCCTTCTCCTCCAAGACAATGACGGTAAAGACTAATAGGTCGCGTACATGAACAAAAACTACGCGGACCAAATTTCAACTACGAGGTGCTCATGGTCGTGCATGTATTCAAGACCTGGCAATGCTACGTGGAATGTCGGCGATGCATCGTCCGCACCAACCATTATGAGCTGAAACTTCTCAAGACTCAGCCAAACATGAGCCGTGGACAAACTCGATGAATGGATTTCCCGAGTCAACTACGACTACGACATTGAGTACCGGCTTGGAAAAACTAATCCAGCGGATGTTGTAATTTGGCGGCCAGATTTGATGGCTAAGATCACCACACTACTAGTCAAACGAGATCCGTACCTCGTAAGGCTACTTGCGAAGGGATACAAGGAGTTCGGCAAAATGGTGAAAAAGTATGTCTTCGTTCGACGAACCCTACTTATGATGGTTTTTCACTCGTCATGTCATCGTCCCACCGAATGAGGAGTTACAAATGAATTCATCGGAAGAATGCCACGACACCGGTCCACGTGGACACTTTGGGGAGGTCAAGAAGCTCAAAAGGCTGTCGAAGTACTTATGGTAAGACAAGATACACAACGATGTATCAACTTTTTGCATATCGTGTGAAAACTGGCAGAGACAAAAATCTCGTTGCACGAGGCAAGCCGGTCTACTCTAACCACTCCTTGTTGGGATGCAGCCATGGGTCGACAACAGTATGGACTTCGTGAGGGGATTACCCGCCACTCTCGAGGGGTACGACGCCATTCTTGTGGTGGTGAACAGGTTTTAAAAAAATGTTGTACTTCGTCCCAACGATGACCAGCGTCACTGAAGAAGGACTAGTACGTCAACTATTTAACCAAATCGTACAACTGCACGAGGTACCACGTGCCATCATTAAGGATAAGGACGGCCGCTTCGCTAGTTGTTCTTGGCATGAAATGATGCAGTTATC
The DNA here is from genome assembly GCA_023375785.1 of Penium margaritaceum. NCBI lineage: Eukaryota > Viridiplantae > Streptophyta > Zygnematophyceae > Desmidiales > Peniaceae > Penium > Penium margaritaceum. The sequence continues at coordinate 49,650 of SZWC01011551.1, read as the reverse complement.
TTTGGCGTTCAACCCTCAAACCGACGCACCGACACAACGGACCAATCCAAAGTTGGAACAGCTCCTCCACACATTTTACGAGCTACACAGCACTAACTGGGCAGGAAAATGGGAGATCGCCAAACTAGCATACAACTCCACCACTTCCACCGCAACAAGAAAAATCCCGTTTGAGGTGGTCTCTCGTAAAATTCCCTCCACACCTGTAGGTTTCAAAAGCTAGAGAATATTCCCGCAGTCGACATCCACCATTGGGACTTTTTTAGCGTTTGGGAGGAACCAAAGCCACATCCTCACAAAGATATGGCTTGTCCGCTCACGAAACGAAGCAAGTGGCACAAATGACACCGCGCACAACAGCTAGGAGCCTTACGGCTGTTGGTGTGTGGGCTTTGGCCTGACACCCTTCTGAGGACAGCGTGGTTAGTTGGTGTCTGGCACAATTCTCCGGTTGTGGTTATGCTGGTCGAGACCCGTGCACCTTGTGACTTGTACCGGTGTGACGTGGAGACCCATTGTCTCCATGTGGTATGTATGTTCCATGCATGCGAGCAGATGTGGTCGAGACCCGGACCCCGGAGACATGTTTCGAGGGTCATGGGGAGACCTTGTTGCTTTGTACCTGTTGTGTGATGTTTGGCACATGGGTGTGTGGATCATGTGTTGCACGGTTGAGACCCGGGCACTTGGTGAGTTACACCACTGTCTCGAGGAGACCTTGTATTATGGTTGGTGTTTACGACGGACAGTGAGTGTAGGCCCTCACTTGTCATTGCGGTGACAGCTGTGTCAGCCAGGGGGGGTGTTGGTTTGTGTGGCCTCCACCCATCACTAGCGATGATGCGCTGATCATCCGTATACCCAGTCCTGGTGGTATGGAGCGGCGTTACTAGAGAGCATGACGACATGATCCATAATTGTTGAAACTGAGGATCTGACCACCAGAGATCAACGTGAGATTTCAAACGTCAGCTCAAGTTCGTGCACATATGAGAGGGACCAGAGACACTGGATCTCATTTCATTAACTCCCAAGCACATCGAACTTCATCTATGGTACATACGCTGACAAGAGCCTAAGGAACAGTTGAGATACAAACAACATGTTGGTAGACTTAAAGGGTTGACTGGCTTGCTCCTGTGCGGCGGTGCAACAACGACACCGCCATAACCAACGTAGTGGTCTCGCTCCGGAGTCCCTTGATTTCAGCCGTCGGATTTGGCCGATGATGAGTGGTGGCCAACCGGTGGTCGTTGGTATGGTGGAGCGGATGATGTGGCTTGCGAATATGAACTATTTTCTGGTCGTGAGTATAATTTCACTGATATTACTCAAGTGCCCAGTTTTCCTTATCCTTTATCAAATACCCCACTTGATGGTTCCATGTTCTGTAACTGCCGGGTTGTGATGGCAATATATTTCCCAACATACCCCTCCGTGCCACACAAGCCGGCAGCCAGACTCCTCCGATTAAAGCCGATCGGTCCACGGGTAAATACACCCTTGTCGCAAGCGGACAAGGAGGTGGTCAGGCGCGTTCGCTTGCAGACGACTGCCAACTGCTACACGGTTGCTGCAGGCTGATGCTGTTCTGCTGTGACTTGCTGCTGCAACTCGTGTGCTGCCTTCCGCTTTCGTCGATTTCCACTCCTCGTTCCCGCACGCTCACAATCCCCGTCGGCCTGCTCTCCTCCCGCTGCTTGTCCTTGACTGCCGCCGCTTGTGCCGCTGCTGCTGCTTGTCCTCTGCTGCCGCCGGTCCGCTGCTGGTCCACTGCTGGCCCACTGCGGATTCGCCACTGGCCTGCTGGCCCGCCACTTGTGACCTGCGGGTTCTCTGCTTGTGTTGTGTATCCGCTGTTTCCGTCTCGTGCTAGCCGCTGCCCGCAGCTGCCCTCAAGTTGCTCTTCCGCAGCTGCTACTCACGCTGTTTCCTTCAATGTGTGCCGACACCCCTCCGTAAAGACCAATATGAGAAGACAACAGTCGCAATATGGTGGCATCCACATTGTCTGCCTTCTGCCGCTCACCACTGCTCTAACCTCGCTTCTTTCTCATCCCAAGCCCTAGTCGTGCACAACTTCCATCTGCTGCTGCTGGTACTCCCGCGCTGCTCTCCGCTCCTGCTTGTCTACTCCCGCTTTCCTCCTTTCGCGTTGTCCCTGCTCTCTTGCTTGCAACTTGAGCAGCCCTTCTCCCGATCCGTGCTTCGCCCATAGACTGCTCCCTGCTGCTGCTGCTTGTGCTGCATGCCCGTCACGCCTGCCACCCCTCACCATGGCCCGTCACAAAGACCAGCACAGTAAGACGAGCAACAGAACTTGTTGTCCATCATGCCACACGCCCCTCCTCCTGTCCCAACGCCTCATAAATGGGGGGAACAGGAGACCAAACCAGAAAAACAAAGAACAGAAAACAAGATCTCTTTGGATAGGACTCTGCAGGCATGCGGGTGGGCAAGTTCGCAAAAGGCAGATTTCCCCTCCGTGCGAATTTGTCCACCCGTTGCATTAGACCTGTCGGTTGTACCTTGAGAGCCAGAGCCAGAATGGATTCAAGAAGTGGTCTGGATGTGCAATGCGAGGAGGAGGGCTGTCAGGAACAGAGTGCAGTGTGCAAAGTGCAGAGGTTGAAGACATTCTACAGTTTGAAGAGGAGCCGGAGATTGCTTCGGCTGTTGACAAGGGAGCTGTATGGGAATGATTTCTCAGCACTGAGGCTGGGCTTGACGACTCCAAAGCCGGGGTTGAGGCTGGGACTGAGGCTGAGGCTGAAGTTGAAGCTGAGGTTGTATGAGATGAAGGAGGTGCTGCAGAAGAGGCTGCCGTGAAGGAAAGAGCCGTTGTAGTTGAATCACAGGATGACAGACCTGAATCAAATGGTTCTTTTGAAACACGGAGAACCCCTGTAGGTTGTGTAGAGAG
>SZWC01011551.1:35065-46653 GCA_023375785.1 Penium margaritaceum | reverse complement strand
TCGTTACTGTTTGATTCTGAAGAAAAAGATGTGGTAGTTGACAAATTGCTTTCTGACGATGATGAACAATCATCAAGAACACAGAAAACCAATTCTTCAAGGGCAACTCTTTCGGATGGCACAAACTCCGAGTAAGAGGTGGGATGTTGAGCAGGTACTGCAGATGCTGGAATGGGTGTTGAAGCTGAAGCTGAAGTTGAGGCTGCTGAACGTGATGTGGGAGCAGAAAGTGCAGCCCGCGTCAACTCCCAGCTCTTTGGAGGTAATGACTCCTCATCGGGAATGTCGTGAAGGATGTAATTGTACTGTACTTCATTGTCTGAAGCTGCAGTGATGGTTGGAAGTGGTTTACCTATCTTGTTAGGTGCAGAATTGTTGACGGACCTTGTAAGTGGACAGTGCCGTCGTATGTGTCCCGGTTGTTTGCACTTCCAGCAAATTTTGCCTCCATGCTCAGATGACCAGCTTCTCTGTCGTTTTGCTACAGGCAAGAAATGACTGCGTTGTGGCTGAAACATCAGGCCGCCACACGCTGATTTCTGCGACATGCTCTTATCAATACTGCTGACGAGTCTGATCACCTCATGGGACATTACAGCATCCGAAGACTTGTAGTCAGCAGTGCGCCAGACAGTTTCCAGGCTGTCAAGGAAATTGGCTTTCAGTTGACGGAAATCAAGTTTAAGGTTTGAATCGTTGTTCTTGATCATTGATTTGAGACGGGGAGGCAGTGAGGTCACCAATTTGTTCACCACCTGTTTCTCTGGAACTCGAACTCCAAGCTCCTTCAGCTGCAGCGTCAAAGATTTGATATAGAGCACGTAGTCTTCAAAGCGTTGCGAATTTCTCATCTTTGCCATTTGCAGCTCTGAGAGAAGGGAAGACTGTAAGGTTGTGACGTCAGGATGAGAAAAATCTCTGAGCCTTCTCCAAGCGACTGCAGGATCACAGGTTGGGTTATGCTCTTGAAGCAAAATTCTGTATCTATCTGCCACATGCATCGCAATCGTAGAGAATGCCCTGTTCTGCTTCAGGCGCCATTTTCTGACTTCATGGGCGTCTTCTTGCTTCACATCTGGAACAATTTCTGGGTCTGAGGCTATAGTTATCCAGAGACCTTCGGACATGAGGTGGAGTTGAAGCTGGAATGACCACTCAAAGTATCCACTTCCATCAAAAACAGAAACTCCAGAACCCTCTCTCTCACGCGCACACCTGTCTGAGACACCGTTCTTCATCCTGAGCCCTGTCAGGCGAGTCGTTTGAGTCAGTGCCGTTCTGATGTATGCAGAAGTTGGTCGCTGAGAACAGTGGTGTTGGAGATGATGATAATGATAAACACGCGCTTCACCAGAAGCACTTTGAACAGGCTTCCCACGCCTGCTTTGTCAAGGACCAGGAGGTCAAAACAACTCCAATGAACGAGACCGAAGCTTCAAACAAGCTTCAGGAACGGCTGGAACGTTCCTATCATAACCGATGCTTCCAAAAAAAAAAAAACAGCAACTCCAGCCGAGACGGACGGGCAACGTCTCCTGAACGTCCTTGGCATCACCACAAACGAAATCCACGTTGACGATGGCACCTGCTCTGATACCAATTGTTGAAACTGAGGATCTGACCACCAGAGATCAACGTGAGATTTCAAACGTCAGCTCAAGTTCGTGCACATATGAGAGGGACCAGAGACACTGGATCTCATTTCATTAACTCCCAAGCACATCGAACTTCATCTATGGTACATACGCTGACAAGAGCCTAAGGAACAGTTGAGATACAAACAACATGTTGGTAGACTTAAAGGGTTGACTGGCTTGCTCCTGTGCGGCGGTGCAACAACGACACCGCCATAACCAACGTAGTGGTCTCGCTCCGGAGTCCCTTGATTTCAGCCGTCGGATTTGGCCGATGATGAGTGGTGGCCAACCGGTGGTCGTTGGTATGGTGGAGCGGATGATGTGGCTTGCGAACATGAACTATTTTCTGGTCGTGAGTATAATTTCACTGATATTACTCAAGTGCCCAGTTTTCCTTATCCTTTATCAAATACCCCACTTGATGGTTCCATGTTCTGTAACTGCCGGGTTGTGATGGCAATATATTTCCCAACAATAATGAGGATGCAGCTGGCGCCAGGGCACCGACGATTGGTGGCTCCGTACACTACCAACTGTCATACAGCTGCCACGACATGCCGGGTGCTTGCCAAGGTCCTTTCCGGATTTTCTGCAGACGCCAGAGTTTTCTCAGTGGACTGGCTCTCGAGCCCGATTTGCATGTTTTGCATTGTCTGTCCATCGATTGATGCCGGACTTGTACGTGTGACCAGTTGTAGCGTCCGGCTCAAGATTCTGCATCTCTAAGCTCAGACAGTGGTGCTTTTGGATACGTGTGCACAGGTTTATGGCCAAAACAGTGATTTTAGGCCAGTTTTAGGACAAACTGACATTGCGCGTGCCTCACTTGCCGTGAGCCGCAACAGGCATTTATGCTGTGTTCATGTTAGTTGTCATTTCTCTCTGCGGCTATAATCATTTTGAGCTTCATGACACTCTGTATGTATCCCTACCCAAACCCTTGCAGTTTTGTCTCTGACTTGTGACTGTTGTCACACGCTGACCTAGCGCTGACGCCTAGTGTTGCGGCAAGTGGTGAGGAAGGTTCTAGGAAGTTTCTTTTGGTATCAGAGCAAACAAGCCACAGCTCGTTTTGCTGTGCAGCAGAGACGCAGCACCAGCAGCAGTGAGTGGCAGTAGCGGCAACCACCCATAGCAGCAGTAGATCGTGGAAGGACCCACTACGACTACGTTGCATGGGAGCGGTCGAGACAGCGAAGACATCGGCTGCAAGCGCAAGCAACGGTAGCCATAGCAGCAGCGCCGATGGCTAGCAGCTACAACAGTAGTGGCTAAGGTGGCCACACTAGCAGCTCCTTGAGCTGCTCTCTTGGTGAGTGGCCGCTCCAACAGCAACCCGAAGCAGCAGCGACGGCTACGACGGCGGTTGAGTAGTTGTAGCTTTAATGACGGCGAGCAGTAGTTGTACCAGCAGAAGCAGCCGTAGCAGCAAAAGCAGCAATAGCAATAGCAGTGGTGAAAACAAGCACCTGCAGAAGTAGTAGCGACTGCTAGCAGCCGCAGCAACAACAAGAGAAGCAGCAACGACTACGGCGAGCAACTGAAGTAGCAGCAGCAGAGGGCAAGAGCCTCAATAGCAACTGCCATAGCAGCAGCAGCAGCAGCAAACAGTCGTAGCAAAAGCGGCGTTGAAGTGTTGCAACAGAAGCGGCGGCGGCGGCAAGCAACTGCAGTAGCTGCAGCAGCAGGAGCAGGCGGCAGCGAGCACCAGCAGCAGTAGGCTGCACCGAGCACTAGCAACAGCAGCAGAGCAGGAGCAGAAGAATAGCAATAGCAGCACACACAGCCGCAGCACGCACCAGTGCTGCTGAGCTTGCTGCTCAGCACAACAGCGCGCAACTGCTGCAGCAGGCACGGAAGTAGCTGCGCAACTGCTGCAGCAGGTGCACGCACAAGCGTAGCAGAAGCACGCACAGCAGCCGCGGGAGCAGCTGCACCTGTCCGCGTCATCGCTGTAGTAGCGGGAAGCCACACGGCAACTTCCTATTGCGATGCAATCGCCCGTAAGAGGGGAGACAGGTCCGTCGAGGAGCTCGCCCACGGGCGAGCTTGCCGGTCGGCAAGCTCGCCGAGCGAGCTCGCTCGAGGCGAGGCTCAAGCCTACACATACAAAAAAAGGAGGGGGAGAGGACAAGGGGGGGTCCTTGAGTGGGCCACCCCAGGACAACCCCAAAAGGGGCACCCAAGGAGGTTGCAGTTGGAATGAAAATGAGTGAAGAAAAAAAAACAGAAAAAGCAAGAAAGAGCCGGGTGCACCCACGGGCTGGTGCACTAACTCGCTGACGACAAACGACGACAACCGCAGCAGCAGCAACGGACGCGTGAGACGTGGTAGTAGTAGCAGCTACGAAGGTGGTCTGAGGCAACAGTCGTCGGCTGACAATGGCAACCGGAGCAATAGCAGCAGTCGTAGCAATAGCAATACCGAAGGCAACTTGAGGTCACACCGTAGCCACACAATAGACGTGTAGCAGTCAGACATCAACGTACCACCGGCGTGGTGGTGGCCGTCCTTGTGACGGCCACCACCACTGTCCTTGTGGCGTCACAGCACATCTGAGACACTGTGCTTTGATCGCCCGGCTCCCCCTGTGGCCTAATGCCAGCTGGAGCTAGTGTCTTAATACACTCACCCACGCCAAGTTCCTGAGACGAGTACACCGGCGTGGCAAGGGGCGTAGCTAGCGCCTTAGCTGGCACAGGCAGTATAGGTGTGGCAGGCGCCATGAGCACAGTGACAGTTCGAGCCGTGGCACACGCCCCAGGCGTCCAACGGCTTTGCCTGCTACTTTTGCAGCGACCGACACCATGGCTTGCGCCAGTATCGCCAGCGCCCTGCTGGGTGGCGACCGTCCTGGTTACGATCCCGCCCTACTCCACCATTCGACTCAGAGACATCAGCTCATACCGTCGCACCCCTCATTGGAACTATGGCGGTGTTGTGCTCCAGGGTCTCAAGCGCATGGTGCAACAGCTCACAGACCATGTGGTCTCTGAGCAGGCCGTTGCCACCGTGCCGCTTCAGGCACGCCTGTCTCTCTCCTTGCCATCCTCATCTACATCAATGTCATCACATGACCATTCCACACCTCCCGACCTTAGCTCCACATCTGATGCCCTCAGATTTGTCCTGGAGTCAGTTGGCGTCATTTCGACCGTTGACCCCTCCACTTCTGTGGCACTCCCTTCAGCTCGGTGTCGCTGCGCTCGCACTGGGCATACAAGGCAACGGATGGCACATTTGGCGAGACGTACATAAGAGGTGGCAGCAGTCGCAGCAGTGATAGACGTTACCACGGAGATGACTCTCTCGTCCCTATTCGCATAGTTGGTGTGGCATTCCTTCGTAGCTTCTACCGGTGCGTCGGTCGAGGGGGGGATGGAGTGTCCGCCGAAGACCACCGGAGAGTGTCGGAGGGATGCGACAGATGGTGCTTCAAGACAGGGCGCTCTCAGTGAGGACGAGACATCCGAGGAGTGGTCCGACGTGGAGTCAGAGACGGACGAGTGGTCCGACGCGGAGTTGGAGGCAGACTTAAAGATGGAGATGAAGACGGAGACTATAGTTGACGTAGCAGAGACCACGACCACAGAGGCAAGTATGGTAGCAGAGACCACGACCACAGAGGCAGGTGTGGCACCAGCAGTGGATGGGGTAGTGGTAGCAATGGCGATGATAGTTGACACATGAGGAGCAGACGACCAGGCAGTGGGTGTGTCGGCAGCCATCGACGCTGTGACAGTAGCAGCAGTTGCAGTCATTGCTACAGAAGGGATGCCAACAGTGGACGCGCTTGTTGGTACAGACACCACGATGGTCGTCCCTCCTATACCAGCTGGTACAACCTGCGTAGGGGTAGACACTCCCTCAGCCATAGCATCTCACATTGCAGGTACACGTGCGGAGGGGGTATCCGGAGAGGCAGGAGACGTCGAGGTTGCCAGCACTTCCGCTATGGCCAGTGCCATTGCAGTAGATGTCTGTGGCGGCGCAGCCATCGTGGAGGATGCAGCTCGAGCAGTAGTTGATGCACCATCAGCCTAGTAGGCCCCTGCACTTGAGCGTTTACACTCTGCGCTTCACGACCAGGAGGATGCAATCGCACATGCGAATTGGCACCTATAAGACCTCACGCTTGAGCTACGTGTAGGGAGCACACGTTAGATCACCGCACAGTTAGCGGAAGTAGATGTCGAGGATGTATACACATGCCTTGAGGCTGCTGAGTGGACGTTCCACGGTGTAGTGTGGAGACGGTCGGACTTGCGCCGGCAGTTGGAGGAGTTGATATCAGTGGATGCTTCAGCAGTGATGGCCCGTGTACAAGCAGGTGCTACCGTGGCCCACACTCTTGACAACCGAGTGACGGTTGTGCCCACGGCATCAGCAGAGTCTACAGTAGTCACCCCTATAGGCGCATCTGTCGTGGAGAATACAGAGCGAGCAGCATACCTCCGACTCATGGCAGCCCCGACCGCCATCGCTGACACCATGGCGGTTCCAAGTGCTGACACACCTACACACGTTCGAGCTACAGTTCCTGTACCCGAGTGCCTGCGCTTCGCGATCGACGAGCAGGAGGTAGATGTGGCTCAAGCGGAGGCGCACGTGCTGGGTCTCATGGCCGAGCTACGGGAGGTCAGCAACCGTTGTTACACTATGAATGTTCCAGAATGGCAAGCTGGCGAGGAGTGCGTGGAGGATGTGCACACGTGTCTCGAGGTAGCTGAGAGGTCTTTACAGGATGCACGTCGAAGAGGGGTGGACGTTCAATGGCAGGTGGACGATTGGTTGCGTACCAATGGTTGGGAGGAGCCCCAGGACACTGTACGGGCTCCCGATGATGGCAATGATGCAGCAGAGGCAGATTCACTGACGGATGCCAACGTTCCACCAGGAGTCGACAGCCAAGTGACAGGTGTGCCAGCAGCAGCTGGAGCCTCTGCTGTAGCACCTATTGCAGATGTAGACGCTACAGGTTCCGACATGTTATCTGGTGTTGACGCCCTGCCAGCAGCTGGCCGCCAGACGAAAGTCGATTCGACAGCTGACCTACGCGATGAGGCGAAATGGTTGCAAGAGGCCGTGGCTCGGGCGGACACGCACGCGATCGAGTTCCACCGTCAGGTTTGTTCCGCAACTCACCGCCTATATGTCGCAGATGCAGCCGCCCGGCCGAGAGCCGTAGCAGAGCTTGATGAGCTATACACACGTCTCAACGTTGCAAAATCCGCGTGGCGATGTGAAGCTCAGCAACTCGCAGGCATACAACAGGTGATGCAGTTGGAGGAGGCCCGCAGCGCTACACCAGTCACAGTAGTAGGTGAAGACATCAATGACAACTACGACAGCGACGACGACAATAGCCACGACGACGACACCGACAACAACGCTCCAGGATGAGGCTATGTGGGAGCACATCTGACCAGCATCATTTTCATCCTTACTATTGTCTTGGAGGGGTGTGTGGCCATGGGGGAGCCAGCCTTTGCAGCCCAGGGGGGGTGTTGGTATGTGGGCTTTAGCATGACACCCTTATGAGGACAGCGTGGTTAGTTTGTGTCTGGCACGATGCTCCGGTTGAGGATATGCTGGTCGAGACCTGTGCACCTGGTGACTTGTACCGGTGTGAAGTGTAGACCCATTGCCTCCATGTGGTATGTATGTTCCGTGCATGTGAGCAGGTGTCCTCAAGACCCGGACCCCGAAGACATGTTCCGAGGGTCATGAGGAGACCTTGTTGCTCTGTACCTCTTGTGTGATGTTTGGCACATGGGTGTGTGGATTATGTGTTGCACGTTCGAGACCCGGGCACTTGGTGAGTTACACCACTCTCTCGAGGAGACCTTATATTATGGTTGGTGTTTACGACGGACAGTGAGTGTAGCCCCTCACTTGTCATTTCGGTGACGGCTCCGTCAGCCAGTGGGGGGTGTTGGATTGTGTGGCCTCCATCCGTCACTAGCGATGACGCGATGATCATCCGTATACCGAGTCCTGGTGGTATGGAGCGACGTTACTAGAGAGCATGGTGACATGATCCATGATGTGGACGCAGCTGGCGCCAGGGCACCGACGATTGGTGGCTCCGTGCACTACCAGCTGCCAGAGAGCTGCCACGACATCCCGGGTGCTTGCCGGGGTCCTTTCTGGATTTTCTACAGACGCCAGAGTTTTCTCGGTAGACTGGCTCTCGAGCCCGATTTGCATGTTTTGCATTGTCTATCCACCGATTGATGTCGGACTTGTGCGTGTGGCCAGTTGTAGCGTCTGGCTCAAGATTTTTCATCTCTAGGCTCAGACGGTTGTGCGTTCGGATACCTGTTGCAGGCTTATGGCCAAATAGTGATTTTAGGCTAATTTCAGGACAAACTGACACTACGCCTGCGTCACTTGCCGTGAGTCGCAACATGTATTTATGTTGTGTTCATGTCAGTTGTCATTTCTCTCTGCGACTATATTCATTTTGAGCTTCCTGACACTTTGTACGTGTCCCTACCCAGGCCCTTGCTGTTTTTTCTCTGACTTGTGACTTTTGTCACACGTTGACCTAGTGATGAGTCCTAGTGTTGCGGTAAGTGGTTAGGAAGGTTCTAGGAAGTTCCCTCCACACCTGTAGGTTTCAAAAGCTAGAGCAATATTCCCGGAGTCGACATCCACCATTGGGACTTTTCGAGTGTTTGGGAGGAACTAAGCGACATCCTCACAAAGATGTGGCTTGTCCACTCACGAAACGAAGCAAGTGGCACGGCTGACACCGCGCACAAGAGCTCGGAGGCTTACGGCAACCTGCAAGACGTCGATCCCCCAATCGACGGCTTCCATTGTCGTCAATGGCTTACGTCTGCTAACATGTTTGGTTGTTGCGACCAAAGTGCCGAAAGGGGGATTGCTACGTCTTGACGTACACAAGTTCCTCAACTTCGTGAGTTGACATTTGTGTCATTACATTCATGGCCCATTGTGCGTCAACCTCAAGGCTATTACGCCGACCGGTCGAGGGCATTTTGGCCACCTGACCCGAACTCCCGTCCTCTGTTCCAGAAGATTTTGAAAACTTTGAACACCTTCGTGAGAGGTCGAAAAAGCATCGCCAACCATGTCCATGGTTTTGCACTGTTTGGTCGACTTCTCGACGACGACGAAATTTTACAAAAGCACGCATTGATGTTCTCGAAGATCCCTGAGTTTTTGGCAGACCTTCTCACAGCATCCACTCATCGCGCGACCTTGCACGCATTGCTCCTCTCGAATGCCGAAGACACAACATATGCCTCATTCTGCTTCTCGTCATTGTATGTATGTGCTCAACTCAGTAGACATTACTATTGGAGTACACTTACTGCTGAATACAAATCCTCCATTTGTTCCAAAGCCTTAAAACCTCTATTGCCCCACACCTTATCCCTGAGAACCACGTATGTTATGCTCGGAGTAATGTTCCGCTTAGCGTAATAGTTGTTACGCCGAACAGAGCGCAGATGGTGGACAGGCAGAAGTTGTGAAGCAAAACACGATTTAGAATTTGGGACACTTGAGCAATTCATAATAAACGGTAAGTGTACTTCGATGACGAGTGTCAAAATGATCAAACATATATATACAAGTGACGAGTTACGAACGAAGCATAGTTGGGGTCGTTGGCTCGAATGTTGAGCGGCGTGTGTGTGTTGTGCTTTGTGCTGTTCCTGTACAGTTTACTGTGACCACTCGGCCGTGTCCATACTCGTGCAGATCCCTGAGGCAGGCGGCCCTGGTGACACCGGCGCGACGACAGGCGGCGGACTACCAGCTTGGAGCTGACCGACCACTGTTCCAGAGCCCCAGATGCCACCGGGACTCTTTGTTGTGTTTTCTACGTCTTGCAGGCGTCTTTCGGCGGACTGGCCATGAGGCCTATTTGCATGTTTTTACATTGTATGTCCTCTGTCTGTCAATGGATGCATGCATGTGACCAGTCGTAGCGTCTGTCTTTTGATTCTGCACGTCTAGGTTCAGACGGCGTAGCATTCGGACATGTGTGCGCAGAGTTACGGCCAAAACAGTTGTCTTGGGCCGGTTTTAGGACAGCTTTTGGACTGCCGCGTGCGACACCCGCTGTGCGCCGCGGCAGATACTTATGCCATGGACCTGTCATTTGTCATTTCTCTCTGCATATGCTATATTGAAGCATTCTGACACTGTGCCTTGTGTCTCCTAGCCAAACCCTTGCCGTTGTGTGTACGACCTGTGACTGTCGTCACCGTCTGATTAGGCACAGACACCCGGTCAGCGGCTGTGTTACTAGGAAGCTTCTACGCACTTTCTCATGGTATCAGAACAGTGAGACAGTTCTCACTGAGCTGCACAGCAGAGACGCAGTAGAGCAACAACAGTGAGAGTCACCGCTGCAGCAGAGTTCCAGGGGTCTGTTGGGGACGGCCGGTCGCCGTCAACGCACTCCACCCACCACGTGAGATCGCAGGTGCAGAGGCAGCAGCAGCGGCGTGTACCGCCACGCAGAGGTGTGTGGCGGCTGCAGTGCGTGCAACCGCCCTTCCACAGCAGCAGAGCAGCAGAAGCGGCCGCAGTAGCAGCGTGGCAGCAGCGGCGACAGCAGCAGCGCAGCAGGAGCGTCGGCAGCAGCAGCGCAGCAGCGGCAGCGGCGGTAGCAGCACAGCAGCAGCAGCGGCAGTCGCGGCAGCCACAGCAGAGCAGCAGTGGCAATAGCAGCAGCAGCAGCGCAGCAGTAGCAGCAGCAGCAGCGCGCGGCGGTGGCAGCCAGCAGCAGCTGCAGCGCGCAGCAGCAACTGTACCGTGCAGCAGCAGCAGCAGCAGCGCAGCCGCTGCTGCCACCGCTGCACACGCAGCTACGCAGCTGCTGCTGCAGCTGACAGCACAACTGCAGTAGCAGCTGGGCAGAAGCTGCTGCGCAGCTTCTGCGGAGCTGCCGCGCGCCACCGCAAAGCGGCTCCACACTCGTGCAGAACCGTGACAAAAAAAAGGAGGGGACGAGCTGACGTCAGCATTGTTGATTGCTGACATCATCAGATCGTGCTGACGTCAGCAACCACTTACTGACGTCAGCATTACACTTAGCCAAATTTTCACCCGGAAAGTCAAACGTTGCCAGCGTTTCAACTCCTCGAGAAACGCAAACTGTTTTGAAATCCGACAAACTTCACCTGTCGTCTAATAGTGAGCTGCGACATGAGTTCGCCCGACGACAAGGACAAGGGGCCAGGTGATCCCTCCTCCTCTTCTTCAGGGGTATTGAGCCCCAGCTCGCAGGCCATTACGGACCTGCGTAGCCAGCAGGATGAGCTGCGTCGTCCGCAGCGAGAGCAGACTGACGCGATCCGCACGCTAACCGAGCTTCTGCGTGCTCAGTCCACGGCTCCTTCGCGGATTTCTGAGGGAGCTGCCGGCGTTGCGGCCTCTACCCAGCACTCGGCCCAGGTGCCCGTGACAGGTGATCCGCCTGCTTCACCTCCTGGTGTGGTTTCTCCACCACCTGCTGACCTCCTTGATGACGAGCCATTCATGCCAGGCTTCGAAGATGACTCCCAGGAGCAGGAGATTCGTCTTTTACAGGAGCGCCTCCGTCAGCTGCAGACGGGTACCCGACCTCCACCCGTGTCCCCAATACGATCGTCACTTGACTTCCCCATTGATCACCCTCTCCTAGGAGTTTTTCCCGTCTCTCGCCCTCCTCAGCCTGCGGTTGCTCTCCCCACAGAGCGACAGCCAAAGGACTTTGAGGCACCACCTCCACGGTACATCAGCGAGGATGGATTCGACTGCTGGGAGATCCTGTTTCAGGTGTGGGCCACTTCCGAGGGAGTGTGGCCTTACTACCACAGTCCATACCAGTCTACAGATCCAGCACAGGCGCTGACAGCAGCCCGGGCCATGCGCGGACTTCTCTATGCCATGCCACGCGAGACTGTCGTCGACTTCCGCCCCTTCCT